>JAJPUD010001209.1:279668-300902 GCA_023553655.1 Myrmecobius fasciatus | reverse complement strand
GAGAGAGAGAGAGAGAGAGAGAGAGAGAGAGAGAGAGAGAGAGAGAGGGAGAGAGGGAGAGAGAGAACAAATGGAGAGCTTTGTGCTTCCTTGGCATCCACCATCAAAACACTCCAGACCATTTTATGGATCTCAATCAGAAAGATCTTCAGTCTTCAATCATTACACCTCAAAGAGAGGAGAAGATTTCTGAGATACTCCTACAAATGAGGGACTGGGGGCTAGAAAACCATACAGGGAATAAGTAGTGGTCAGGATGTGAACTGAGGTCCTGTGACTACAAATCTACCACTCTTCTGGATCTAGTTCATTATCTATCACCAAAAGAACTTTGACTGTTCAGTTGACTATATATTCACTGTAGATCTAGGAAATTCCAAGAAGCAAATTCCAGATTAATGTTTGAGAAGGCTTGTTAAAAATTTGACTTATCCCAGAGTGAAATTAGTGACTTTGAGAGGACTTGGTCTCCTAGTCTTTGGAGGTCTCCAGGCAAAGGCTAGAAGACCACATGTGAGGGATATTCATGGGGTGAAGAGGAAGAGCTTTCATGAATACAGGTTGGACTAAATGATAAAATTAACCATGACATTCTGAAATAAGCCAATCACTACTAAGTGAGAAAGCAAGCCAAAATGTGGATTGGAAAGCTACAGAAACCCATGGAGATATCTAATTAAGGTTTGGTGCAGTCACCATGTACATTGAAGGAGAGCCCATATCAATGAAATCATATTCTTTCTATATATTGTAAAAGCAGCAGTTTTGAATTTATGAGATCCCAGGATGGAATGTTAGAAGAGATCTTTCAGAGAACATAAGTCAAACCACCATCATCACCCTCTTGATAACCCAGATTAAGACAGCGACCTAGAGAAAAAGAGTGGTTGGCCCAAAATCAAGTGGCTATCAATGGAAGAGGTTAGGTTTGATTCAAAGAATCTGGATTTTTAATCCAGCTCTCTCTACCCCAGATCCTCCCTTCCAAGACATTGTCATCATCACAATAATTCAAGATAGATGACTATGGGTCCACAAATTAACCTATTTCTTTCCCAGATACAATGAGAGAATATTCATAAAGCCTTTTTGACTGCTATGACACTATTCAAATAAGAACTGCCAGCCAGTGGGAGTTAACTCTTTATTTTATAGTAAATCCCTGAAACTATAGTGACTTCCACTTGACTTTGAACTTGTATGAGTATTATGAGTCCTCTATAAGATAAAAACCCATTAAAAATCACTCCCACCTTTACATAGCACAGAAAGAAGAGGGGGATGGGAAAATTAGTAAACAAAGGATTTGTTCCTGGGGACTTTTACTCACTAATGTCCAATGCATTGTGAAACTGATGTCATCACTTGATAATTCTGTTTTTGTTTGGTTGGTTTCCTAAGGGAGTAGTAAGGAGGTAGTAGGCATAAAGGTGATGTTGGACGAAGAATAAGTTCCTTAGTTGAGCCAGAAGGGTCAGTGACTTTCGGGAAACTCATCCATCCATGTAGATTTAGTCTCTTCAAAAGTGACTTGGTTGCTTTTACAAAGGATATGCCAGTGTCTGATCTAAATGGGTTTTAGGAAGGGTCTGATATAATCAAATAAGATGAAAGGAATCAGCTCCCTGCTAGTTAGGCCCTTTTAAGCAGTTGGTCTCAAAAGGAGGTCAAAAGCCCACCTGGAACCATTAATATCGGAAAATGTGGCTCTGGCCCGATAAATTATCTTCATAAACTAGTTGATTGGTTCAAGTTCAAATAGGCTGCAAAGAAAGGAACAGCGTCAGGCTCGTGGCCAAGAGTTTCAGAACAAAACCCAAGCTTTTGCCAGCTTCAGAAAGTATTGCAATCAAAGCCAGACAAAAGAAGGAGCAGCTCCCAACTGGAGCATGCCAACATTTTTAACTAGCCCAATTCTTCTGCTAAGATAGCGACTCAGCCAGAAGTCAGAATTCCTGGGCAAGTGTACAACAACACGAGTTGTTCCAGTGTGCCCAGCTCTTCAAATGTTTGTCCTTCCTCCCCCACCGCCAACTGCTCCCGCAGCTCCCCAGCATGGGCTGGAAAGCCAATAGTTCATAACAAAACTGTGATATCTCATGCAATAGCAATGCCATTAGCCAACCACATTCTCCTGCTGTGATTCTCCCCTCTGTGCTCTGAGCTCCCACAGAAGTCAATCAGACTGGAAAGTTAAAGGGAGTTCAGAGCATGGGCAGGCGAGACGCTGGAGATATCCAGCCTCTATGCCTAGGCTTCCCAGCCTCGGTGCCAGCCTTGCCTTCTCCAACCTTCCCTAGAGTCCAGCTCAGCCCACGTAGTCAAGCCCCGAAGTTCAGTTCTGGATTGATTCTTAGAGTGAGAGACAAACAGAACTGTGCCCACTTCTCCTTATTATTTGACCTTGAAGATGACTGTCTTTGAAAAGTTTTAACTGTTAATGTGTCTTGGTCATTTGAAAGATATTTCTAAATAACCCCTAGATGTTCATTCCTATGGCTTATATTATGGTCATACTTTGTTTTTACTTCTCCAAGCTTTAACAAAAAAAAATCACCCAAAAGTCAACTGTATATATTGCATGAGTTGCTTTATCAGTGGGCATCATGGAATGTGATCCCCAAAGAAACAAAATGGCGGGAGAGCCCAAGGAATAATGGAGACAAATAGAATGGGAGTTAGGGGCAATGACAGTTGACCAGCAATAACTCTGTTTATGTATTCATGTTTGTGTATATGTGAATGTGGCAGAAGGAAAATCCATCAATGAGCATGGATGTCCAGAAGGAGAGAAAATACTTGTATGGCCCAGATCTCCACAAAACTAAATCATGGAGCATATTTCAATCAGATGATCATCAAGATAGGTGAGGAAACCAAAACAAACTGGGTTAAGTTACTAGCCCAGGGTCACAGAGCCAGTAAGCAAGTTAGTCTGAGGCTAGATTTGAATTCATGTAGGTAAGTCTTCCTGATTCTAAAACAAATGCTCTATCTACTGTGCTACCAAGCTGCCCAAGCATTGACATCTATCTGTGCTATATACTTCATGGGTTTGCTGGGGTCCTGAGAAGATAAATGATTTGTCCAGCAAGAATTTGTGAGAGACAGAACTTTAATTCAGCTTCTAACACCGGTCCCCTGTTCTTTCCCATGGGCTCTGCTGCCTCCATGAAAGTTCAAATTCCCTGTGTATACCCATGGACACGTGTGAACACAGGGATCTGTAAACAGATCCAGGAACACACCCTTCCTATCTTCAAAAGATGCATAAAGATAAAGAGAGCATAACATCCAAAAGATTATTTTGCCCAGTGTCCATCCTCCATAAGATCTCCTGAAGTAGCCATAGCTTTTGACATTCTCAATGGAAGGATCTCTCTAAATCATCTTGAAAAATATGTTGGTCTTTCAGGTTTGGTTATTCGGTTGTTCAAATCTTATTATGAGCATTGACAACACTTTGTTAATAGAATTTCCTCCCATTTCTGCTCTTCCATTGTCATCGGGAGTCATCTGTTACATTGTCATCGGAAGTCCCAGAGGGGACTGGTCCTACTTCCAGGCTCTTTTTTTATCTAACTGCTGCTTTTAGAAGCTACAACTCCTATCTCTACAAACACGGATTCTATTATCACCCTTCCAGTGACAATAGGGTCGTTTATTTCTTTCTTCTCAGGTCGTATGTGGAGCAGACGGGCACCTTGTTTAGACAAGAAACCATTTCTGCAGTTTTCCAATATTTTATGTTAAAGCCTAGACTTTTTTAAAAAAAGAAAGAAATTCATCTCTTCCTCCCAAAAGAACAAAACAAACACAAACAAAAAACCAAAATCATACCAAGTAATGAATATCATCCCTCTGCTTTCAGGTTTTATTCATCATTTGCCAAGTAGTCATTAAGAGCTTCCTACACGCCTAATACACGTCAAGAGCCTACTAGGTATTCAGCCTTAGAGATACAAAGGAAGACAAAAATCATCCCTGCCCTCAAAGAGCTTACATTCTAATGGGGGAAATCTCCATTTGGTGTCAAAGCTGAGACATATACAGTACTCTTGACTTCAGAAAGAACATGATATGTAGAGGGAGAGGTTGATCCTACACTGTCGTCAATTAATGTTGTAAACTCTGCTCTTTCTGTGCTGCTGAAGGATTGTCACTAGGGTCAGCAACTTCAAAATTCAGCCCTCTCTAAACTTGGAGACCCAGGGTCAATGAAGGCCTGTATTAAGGTAGAGGGGAAAGAAGGCCCAATCAAAGATCTAGACTGATCCATGCTGTATGCCCCGAGGAACATCATTTGCCCTCCGAGCCTTGGGTTTTTCACCTACAAAATGGATTTGCTGACATTTGCCCTTCCATTTAACCCAAACTCTAAATGGAATAAGCATTCATTAAGCACCCATGATGTACCCCCCCCCAAAAAAATTTAAAATGTCAATGAGCTTTTAAGGAGCACACATTCTACAGGGGATAAATGACAAGTGACAGGGAATGCAATGTTCTGCCTTGGTAATTGGGACAAAGCCTCCTGAATTATTCATATTCTGAAGAAGGGCAATAGAGGAGTAGTGAGTATTTATATAGTACCTACTGGGTGCAAGACCCTGTGCCAAGCACTTGGTAAATATTACTATCTTACAACAATCCTGGGAGCCAGGTGTGATTATTATCCCAATTTTATAGATTAAGGAACTGAGACAGAGATGAAGTGTCTTGCCCATGCTCAGACAGCTAGTAAAGGTCTGGAAGCTGGATTTGAACTCAGATTTTCCTGACTCCAGATCCAGTGCTCTCTCCAGCTGCTTCTAGAGAGGAGGTTACAATAGAGAGGAGCCATCATTGTCTGTAGTCCCTATGGGGCTGCTCAGAGCTCAGCAGGAATCCTCCCCCCCAGCCCCAGCCCAGCTATTTCTTCTTATGGGCCCCAATTTCTGAAGCCACATGGGTAAGGCACAGGATTCTAGTGGCCTCGATGAGCTCTCGTTTTTTTCCAAAATCTCCTGCTTATTGGTTGAAGGTAACTGGTCCCTCTTGACACAGGTGTTGGCTTTATTGATTCCTGGGAAGTTATAGAACTGGGCCCATAAAGCCCTGCCAAGGGGCAATGACAGAAGAAAGCCCCCCCCCCCCATCTCATGAATTTTGCCAGAAATAAATTTTCAGGAAAAAAAATTTGAATCAAATTAAAAGTTTGATCTAACTTGTAAAATGTATGGGTAGGAAAAAATGCATCCCAAGAGGATGTGAGAGTACTCACATGGCCCCAAAGTGATTGAATTACACAACCCAGCCAATGACAAGTCTCCAGCACTGGCCTCCTGTGGCTCAGTTAATAACTTTTCAACAGGAAAATTTGGGGAAATTGTGAATTTCATAAAAAAGAGATTTGAAACCTTTCATAATTATGCCCGGTCTGTCTAGATGTCTGTCACCTATATTTCAGGATGAGAAAATTTAATCTTTAATGGATAAGTTAATTAGGCTAATAGCCTGAACACTGGCCAGGGAGACACTGCCACCATGTCATAGAATGGTTTTGTTTTAAAGTCAGAATTGGAAGAGACCTCAGAGATCAAGCAGTGCAACTCCCTCATTTTCCAGAAACCCCCAGAGGAGTTACCCAAAGTCACACAACGAAAAAGTTTCAGAGACAAGAGTTGGAATTCAGTTCTCTCCATTCTCTCCAATGGCCCTAGAACCAGGGCAGGTCAGTAAACCAGATTATAGTATTGGATGGGCCCCTAATGATGGCTTGAACCAACTCTTCCTTTTCAGAGAAGTAACTAAGGCCTGGAGAACTTTTGTTGTTGTGATTTGAAGGCTATTGCCTCACATGATCAATGGGCAAATTCATCTTATCCAGCATGGTTTTATTATGAGAAGGATTTGAATGGCTGCCATGTGGACTAGATTTCAATCTTGTTCTGCTCACACTCAGAGGGTGGAGCTAAGAGTAATGGGAGAAGGGAAGGGAAGACTTGAGGTAAAGCAAAACTACCCCACCATTTAGGGAAGGGCTACCTTGGGAGGGCATCACCTCACCCCATCCCAACGAAGGTCCCCAAGCTGAGATGCTGGGATTCTCTAAAGCACCATGGAACAATGGAGAGAACTTTGAACATGGGGTTCCCAAAAGCCAAATTGGAAATCTTGCTCTCCACACTTTAAAGTTTCTCTGGGCCTCAGTCACCACATCTATAGCATGGGGATTATGATACTTTTGAGGTCTAAATGAGAAAAGAATCAGAAAGCATTTGGCAAATCTGGAAGTGATTTATGCATGCCATTCATCATTTTACAATCAATCTTGATCAATGAAGTCTTGTTTTTTAAGTCAACACCCACATTTCATAAGATATCCCTCTCTCCACTCCCTCCAAGAGAATCATTCTTTATTGTAATTTTTTTCTAAGAGGAAGAAAAGAAGGGAAGAAGAAGGAAGAAAGCAAGTTCAGTAAAAACTAATCAAACTGCTGAAAAAAATTTCAACTTTGCAAAAGAGCTTCTAAAGATATCTTCTTATATCTTTTCTATGGAACCAAGCTTGATTATTATAATTAAACTGGATTGTTTCAAGTATTTTGTTATTCTTTTCCTTTACTATTACAGTCCATATGTGTGTATATATATATGTATGTGTACACACATTTATATATATATATATGTTAGAGTCCATATGCATGTATATCTCTATATAAATATATATATATATGTGTGTGTGTGTGTATCTGTTATGCATTGTGAATATGCCCATTCATATATATGTCCATATAGTTTGGTGAAGTCCACTTAACCACAGAAGTCTTGTCATGTTTCTCTGTATTTATTATATTCATCATTTTAGTCGGTCAATAAGCATTTTAAAGAACTGAGCATATGCCAGACACTGTGCAATGTTTCATGACATTCGGGTACCACAATTAATTTAGGTACTCTCCAACCAATGGATAGCTACTTGCTTTTCAGTCTTTCTCTGCCACAAGAAGTGCTATCAATATTTTGATGTCTATTGAACATTTCTTTTTATCATTGACCTCTTTGTAATCTAAGTTTATTAGCACTGGGATCTCCTGGCCAAAGGATATAAACAATTTGATCATTTTTTTTTATATATTTACAAATTGCTTTCCAGAATCACTGGACAAATTCCCAGCTCCACCAGAAATGCATTAGTATGCCTCTTTCTCCATAACTCCTTTAAAATTGATTTTTTAAACCACTTTTTCTCATCTTTGTTAATTTATTGGCTATGAGGTAAAACCTCAGGGTTGTGATGACTTTATTTTTCTTAGTTATGATTTGTAGCAACATCTCATGTGGTTGTGAATACTCTATAATTCTTCTTTTGAGAGCCATTTGTTCGTATCCTGGAAGGTTCTCCATTATAAAGAAGGTGAGTACATCATTGTGTCTGAGCAGAATTTGAACTCAAGCCTTCCTGACTTCCTGTCTAATACTTTTTCCACTGTGCCTACTAGCTGCCTCCATGACTAACTTGCCTTCAACACTGCTTTCTGGGTGATTCTGGGCCCTACTGGTCACACTGAGCTTCTGGAAGCTCCTTAAGACTTATCTAACAGGGATGTAGACTGTATTCCATGCCTAGAGAAGGGGACTCACTCACAGACAGAAGTGCAAATCTTTGGCATATTGACAAAAATAGAAATAAAGAAATTACCTGGGCCATCATCATTCTTCACCATCATCGTTCAAGTGAATACCTTAAACATTAGAGAAAAAGTGAGAAGGCTTTCTTGCCTCACAGGGATACGATTCTGCCAGTCTTTCCACCTAAAAGGATCAACTCCGGTTGCTCTTCATATGAGATACTAATTGTAAAGTACTTAGCACAGTATCTGACACACAGTAAGTGTTTAATGAATATTTATTTCCTTCCCTCTCTTTTAATCTCTTTTGGGTTCTACAGCCGCCAATGCCCATAGTATTGCCCCAATACGAACATAGACCAGGATCAGGGAGCACACCAGAGAGTGTCAGATTTGTATCTGGGGTTCCTTATCATTCCCACAGGCTCCTCACCCACTATATACTGACATAGTTTGTGAGGCACAGGATCTGATTATAATTCAAGCCTTTTTTTGATATTGCAAAAGGCCCTGGAAACTCACCAGTTTTTCTACCTGTGTGAACTGTGGACCTGTGGACAAACTCTCTGGGACTCACTTGTCTCAGTTGTAAAGCAAGAGGATTGGACCAGGTGATATGAGAAATGCTTTTGAGCTCTAAGTCTAGAATTCTCAAGTCAATTTGATTATATTAAAAGTGAAAGTGAGAAAGAGGAAAGATACAGATGATTTGATTAATTGTAGTGATTTTTTAAAAATAAAGATAGCATTTTGCTTCTTTCTTTTCTTTTTTTAAGTCAACTTCATTTCAAAAACTAAAAACACTTTGGGTGGCATTTTGTTTGTTTGAGGAAGTTGTTTGCTCTAGTTAGAAGCATTTCATTTGTCTTAGTGGACTGGTTATAAACAGGCTAATTCAACTAGTACATCATCTCTCTAAAAAGAAAAAAATCTACCTATAAGGAAAGAAGTGAAAACACTGTAAATGAACACAATACAATTTTTGTAATCAATATTAGTGCCAGAACTAATGGCTTTCTTAGAAACACCAGGCACCATGGGTTGCCTACTCTCAATCAGTCGGGATTTTGTTTACCTATTTTACTCTGTCCTATGAAAGATTCACTGGGTGAATGGGTTAGCTAGGTAAGGACATATCCAGAAATAATTGTGATGTGAAAAGAAAAGACAGCAATAAAATAAATAATTGTATTTATATAAAATATACATGTATAAATACATTTATATTTATATACATATCATGTATATATATATTTATATATGTATTTTTAATATGTTTCTAAAGGAAGTATGCCTATCAAGAGAGTGTTTTGACATTTTTCCCCATAGAATTGGGATTTTCAAATTGCCTATCCCTGCAAAATTCCATCTCCTAAAACCTTGCATGCAATTTCCAGCCTCCCCATCCCAGTCTAAGACCAATATTCTTAATGAATCCCTGTTAGCCAAAAGAGTATTCTTGCCTACCTCCCTTTCTCATCCTTCATTCACCCACAAAGCGGGCCTTAAACCATAGTCTATAACATTTATTTCTAGTTCTAATTTGTTTTTACTTTCATCAAGGTGCACTAATGCATATTAAAGGCATTAACTAATCAGGCATGAGGATAATTTACAAAGGAGGAAAAAAAAAGAGCCTGTCTTTTCCAATATCAAGTGTAGGGCTTGCAGCAGAAATGACCCAAGTGGGTCCTACGAATTTATTCAATAAGGGTCCACTCAAATTCCATCTGTGAACATTTGGTCAATCCTTTTATGGAGAAAAGATATTTCTCCCCTTTCATATTAATTTTTACGCACATCTGTGCACTCACCTAATCCCTACCCACACACCACTTCAATTAAAATTAAAAGAACAAGTCAAATTGGAGAGTGGATTTTAATTGCAATATGTAGGGTCGGAACAGTATGTCTGTTTGTGGTGCTCAGAGAGCACCTCATTTTCCCAGCCTTCCTTTCAGACTGACAAGTACCTCTGACCTGCATCATTCTGGGAGAATTTCCCTTTTTCTCATTGACCTGCAAATGATAGAGCCAAACCTCACATACATGTTGAGCTAGACTAGTCTCCAATCCAGGGCGGGGGGGGGAGAGAGGAAAAATCCAGAGTATCAAATATATCTTTTAAAAATGCTTCCCTCCGAAAGGGACCCACATGTGCAAAAATGTTTGTGGCAGCCCTTTTTGTAGTGGCAAGAAACTGGAAATTGAAAAGATGCCCATCAATTGGAGAATGGCTGAATAAATTATGGTATATGAATGTTATGGAATACTATTGTTCTGTAAGAAATGACCAACAGGAGGATTTCAGAGAGGACTGGAGAGACTTGCATGAACTGATGCTGAGTGAAATCAGCAGAACCAGGAGAACATTATACACAGCAACAAGACTATACGATGATCAATTTTGATGGACATGGTTCTCTTCAACAATGATGTGATTCAAACCAGTTGTGCTGCGATGAAGATAGTCATATACATCCAGAGAGAGGCCTGTGGGAACTGAGAGTGAACCACAACACAGCATTTTAACGCTTTCTGTGAATATTTCCATGCATTCTGTTTTCCTTCTTAGGTTGTTTTTTTTCTTCTTCTCTTTCTAGATCTGATGTTTCTTGTGCAGTAAGATAACTGTATAGATATGTATACATGTATTGTATTTGTCATATAATTTATCCTATCTAGCATGTATTAGATTACCTGTCATCTAGGGGTGGGGGGCGGGGGGAGGGAAAGGAAAAGCTTTGGAAAAAAAAAGTTTTTTTTTTTTTGCAAAGTTCAATGTTGAAAAGTCACTCATATGTTTTGCAAATAAAAAGCTTTATTAAAAAAAATAAAAATAAAAAAAATAAAAATGCTTCCCTCCCTCTCTCCCCCCCCAAACACAGTCAGTCTTTCCTGACTCTACTCAGTTAGAAGCACTTCTTCTCTTCTGGGAATGCTCTTGGTCAATTTGTATCTGTTTTGAATTTACTTAATTGTACCCATAGTGTAGACTCCCAGGAGAATGATCTCAACCTGAGATGAAAAGGTGCTCATTTTCTTTTATTATTCATCCACAGGTGTTTGCTCCTGATCCCTTCCCTCTCCCAAAGGCTTTTAGTTCGGAACCCAGGATTTCTCTCCCCGTAGCCAGGATGCTCAGCACAAGAAATGAGGTGGTCACGTACTAGAGCAGTCCCTCACTGTAGCCAGTCGTCAACATGATCTTAAGAAAACGATCCCTAAGTCCTCAATGACCAGAGCCTCGATCTTGGAAACCCAGGGTAAGAATGGGAAGCAAAGTGATGGTGGCTAATGACGCCAAGGGATGCCAGCCTGTTTCGTCTCGTTTAACAGGACAAGAAGCCTCCAACTTGAAGAAGGCAGCGTGCCTGACTTTGGGGCCTAGAGTTTTATTTTTCTACTTTATGGCATGCTTCAAAACTCCTTGGACATACACAAAACAAGAATTACAGGGCACCATAAGTTATTTTAATATCCTGTAGTAGTGCGCACTCCCCACGAAATCCCCAGGCTGTCATTAAGGTTCTGTGTTTGTGTGGAAATGTCAACTTGTGTCGAGTGACTCCATCCTCTAAATTATATAGAACTGTTCCTTTAGAGCTAATAGGCACTAAAATTACTTTAAAACAGAAAAGTAAAGTTATATTTTCATCCTTTCTGGCAGATAATAAAGCTTATTTATGAGACGATTTTTCACATATTAAAACATCTCGTGTTTACAAAAAACATTAAAGATACTGACAGTTGGTATTGAAGAGGAGAAAAACAAAATGTGCAGTAGTAATAGAAGTACCTGTCCAAGTAGCAGGTGAATAGTAGTAGGCTCCTGAATCTTTGCAAACAGATGCTGCCCCTAATTTCCCTTTAGAAAGTCACTGAAAGGGAGAGTTGAAAAATTAAGAGCAGTCCTGAAGCCACGAGAGATTTGCTGATTTAAGATTTCTCTCTGTCCTTGCCCTTCTACTGCACAAAGAAACATCTGTTCTATAATTCTCTATAAGATGATGACACACGATATGCCATAGATGTTTCTTTCAAACCTCAGTACATGAAGATAGGTGACTTAATTGCTCCGTTGGCAGACCTGTCTCTACGAAACTGAACAACTCGGGGTTTCTGGGTGGATATAAAGCTTCTCCTTTTATTTTTCAGTCGGATTTTTTTTTAACTATTTCAGTCTGTGTTCACTTTGCTCTTCCTAAAACAGGCAAGCCCAATTTTTTTTCCTTATTACCCACTGAGTTCTAGAGTATGAATAAGGGTGAACTTTCTTCTCAGTCTACCCCTCCACATACCCAAAAAGTCTGTCTAGAATTAGGTAATCTCTGACTTAATATCAACCTACTGATTATCTTGGTTAAAAATAGCTAAAGAAAAATTTCACAGGCCAGGGATTTGAATTACAGAGTGATAAAGAATCAGTAAACTATGCCAGAATAAAGAGTACCCATATCAAAGCATGGAATAGTGAAAAGAAAAGAATATTAAGGCTGGAGTCAAAGGGATAAGAATTCAAAACTTACCTCCATCATTGATTAGCTATGTGATTTTGGATTAGGAGTTCATCTATAATTTGAGAGGGTTAAATAAATTGAGAGGGATAAGAATTCAAAACTTGCTTCCATCATTTATTAGTTGTGTGATTTTGGATAAATCACTTGACCTCCATGGGCCTTAGGAGCTCATTTCTAATGTCAGAGGGTTAAATAAATTGAGGGGGGGTTAAAACTCTAAGCTCCTTCCATTCTAAGCCTACAATTCTATCATCTTAAATTTGAAATATTGAAGGTTGGAGAAAAAAACTAAATGCAGTTAAAAATCATTCAAACCAAAAAAAAAAAAAAAGATCCAAAATGATTTACAAAAACTAGAACTTCCTTAAAATCTTGAAACATAGTTTATTCTAGGAAGAGATGTCTGAAAAGACACATATTCCAGGAAATTTTATTTAATTACTACTTTCACTAGAACCTGAATTATTTTTCCTTTTAATAGTATTTTTATTTTTCCAAATACATACATAGTTTTCAACCTTCACCTTTGCAAAACGTTGTCTTCCAAATTTTTTCCCTCTCCTCTTCATCCTCCCTCCCCAAGACTGCAAGCAATCTGATAGAGGTTAAACATGTGCAATTCTTTTAAACATATTTCCATATTTATCTTGCTGTGCAAAAAAAAATCAAATCAAAAGTTTAAAAAAAACATGAGAAAGGGGAAGAAACAAGCTAACAGACAATAAAAAGGTGAAAATACTATATTTTGATCCACATAGAATTTGAATTTAAATAGCATAAGGGATGTTTAAGATCTAGTTCAAGATGCCTTCTTTTAGAGTTGAAAAAAGTCAGTCCAAAAAAGTTAATCCAACTGTTCAAGGTCACACAGTAGGTTAGTGGCGTCTCTTTAGTATGTACTGTGTTGTTCTGGGCCTTTTCCCAAGAGAATTCCTCAGCTGTGCCCTGTGTATATTCATCTCCACCTCCCCCACCCCAGTTTGGAAACCCTTTGGGGGCAGCTTTCATGTATTATTCAGCTTTGTTTTCCCCCAGTCTGGACACGCCAAAGCAGCTTAAATATACAACTGAGGGAGGCACTGAATGAAAGGATGTTGAATTAGACTGAGGTAGAAACTACCTTCTCCCAATTCAATGCAAGCATGAATCTTGGAAGTCATCTATATAACCAACCATTTCTTTGGGTGGTAAAGATCACAGTCTCATCCATGTCTCATCTTGTGTGATTCCTGAGTATGGCCTCTCATCAATCATCCAGAAAGCTTAGACGTAACATACATTGGCCTGGCCCCTGCCATTATCCACTAATAATCCAAAATGACTCCGTTTAATCAGATTCCATTTTTCAGAAATTTTTTTCACAATTTCTTTAAAAGAGAGCAAAGGGAAAAGAGAAGAGAAAAGGGGAAGAAGGAGGAATAGTAGAGAGTAAAGGAGAAAAATAAGGAGAAAGATGAAGGGGAGAAAGAGGAAAAAAGAAGAGATGGGACAAAAGGAAAAAGAGGAGATGGAAGAGGAAAAGAAACAGGAGGAGGGAAAGAGGATGGGAAGAGGACAATGAAGAGAGGGAGAGGTAGAATAGAAAGAGAAGAAGAAAAGGGGAAAGAAAGTAGAAGAGGTAGAAGAGGAGAAAAAAATGAGGAAGAATAGAAGAAAAAGAAAGGAGAGGAGGAGGAAGAAGAGGAAGAAAAGGAAAACAAGAATATTTTTAGCTAAGTCCGTTTTAAAAAAAGATTAAAAGAATAAGACAGCAAAAATAACCTAGCACAACATAGAAAAGAAATGATAATGAGAAAATACTGAGAATCACAATGATACTTTTAGCACTTCCAAGTTTCTGAAGCCCTTTCCACACATTTCATTTAATCTTCACACATAGACTGGTCAGAAACATAGAGCAGGGAAGAAGGCATCTTTCATTCTTCCTGTCCTAAACACCAATTTTACAGTGTAGAAAACTGAGATCCAAGTCACACAGCTCATCAGTGAGGAGTAATGAGAGAAACCCTGGTAAGGGCAGGAGGGCAGAATTGAACCAGCCCCTCTGTCTGAAGAGCTCTTGGTCTATCTGCCTGAGGACAGCCTCCATCAGTTGGACAGTGTAGTTGTCCCGATTTTAGAGATGAGGAAATGGAGGCTGACTGTGAGCACTTCTACAGCCTCTCTAGAGGCAGCGCTGGGCCTAGGAAGCCTTGAGGTCAACCAGCCTGTTTGACTCCAAGCAAGCCAATTTATCTCTGCTGGCCTCAGTTTCCTTATCTGTAAAATGGAGGTAATAATAACACTTACCTCCCAGGGCTGTTGTAAGGATTTAACTCGACCTTGTTTGTAAAGGGCTAACCTTAAAGTGCTTTCTAACTGTGAGCTCCTATTCTTATTGGTGCCAGAAAGCTTCAAATCCAGACCTCTCCTGATTCCAGGTAAAGTATGTTTTTGACCTTCCCGCCACCAACTCTTTTGCCTAAAGAGACAAAATCTCGCTGGCATCCAGAGCTTTTGAAATCTGGCACTAACCACTGATTCAGGGCGTCCAGAAGGTCTGCTGTACTTTGAGTGAATGCTGATGTGATAGGAGAGGCTGGATTCAGCCTCCCCTTTGGCATTTGTCGGCTTCTTCAGGAAAGTCAATTCTTCCCTCCTCCTGGCATCTGTCTGGTCAGCAGGGGAGGCTCCTGTGGAGAGAGTCAGACTGCAGCTCTACCTCCACCAGGCCCCTACCCTCTGCCCGCCTGGGGCATGGGAGCCAGAGTCTGATTTCAAACATCGGTCTCTGTGTGAGAGCCCAGTGTGGGGCCAGTGTGCAGCTCACCAGCCTACAAACTGTTTAGCTGCCTTTTAAAAAAGCTAATCTGTGATCATCTCACACAGACTTTGGGCTTGCTCTCAAGCCCTCATGAACTATTGATTCATCACAGGGGTGAAAGGGAGCAGGAAGCTGATAGGCTCTGAGCATATGGAGAGAGAAAAAGGAACACGTAGCAAGAAAGGAAGTGAAGGAAGTTGAAACAGAAGTAAATACATTGATTTAGGCATTTAGGAAAAGAATGATTGATACTTATATGCTGGAGATCCTTGAAAGCTTGCAAAAGGACTTTCTGTGGTTTAAATATATTCCATATTATTATTTTTACCATCATTATTATTGTTATCCCCATTTCATAGGTGAGGTAGATTTGAGTGATGGGGTATCACAGTCCCAGGTTGTCCTGCTTCCAAGAAGCCGGTGCTATACCCACTATATTACCCACCCAAGGTGAACATCACCTACTATGTGATGGGAAAAGCCCAGTGAGTCTACTTGCTTCAGTTCAAAAAGTCGTTCTTTTTTGTTATCTTTTGATGATTATTTTTATTTTTATTTATTTCTCAATTACATGTAAACAAAATGTTTAAGATTTTTTAAATGTTCAGTTCTGATTTCTCTTTTTTCCTCCCCTCCTCTCCTTGATATAATATTTGAAGATTTTACATATAGGTTAGACAAGTGCAGTCATGCAAAACATTTCCGTATTAATCATGTTACAAAAGAAAGCACAAAAGAATGAGAATAATAATGTAAAACATAGACATACATACATGAATGCATGTATGTAGTATGTATGTATGTGTGCATGTGCTTCAGTCTGCATTCAGATGTTATCTGCACAGGGATAGCATTTTTCATCTTAAGTCCTTCAGAATTATCTTGGATCATTGAATTGCCGAGAACAACAAAATCATTCACATCTTACAATATTGCCTTTACTGTGCACAGTGTTTTCCTGCTTCTGCTCATTGCACTTTGCATCAGTTCAAGGATTTTCTTCTCTGAAAGCATCCTGCTCATCATTGCTCACAGAACAATAATATTCCAACACAATCATATACCAGAATTTGCTCAGCCATTCTCCAAATGATGGACATGATTTCAATTTCTAATTCTTTTCCATCACAAAAAGAACTGCTGTAAACAATCTTGTCCATAGAGGTACTTTTCCTTTTCCTTTGCTCTTTTTAAAGTACAGACCGAGTAGAGATATTGTTAGGTCAAATGTAAGTTTCATACCTTTGGGCACTTGTTCCAAATTGCTCTCCTGAGTGGTTGGATCAGTTCACAGCTTCACTAACAATCCATTACTGTCTTTCTTTTCTCACATCTCCTCCAGCATTTAGCATTTTCCTTTTCTGTCATCTTAGAGAATCTGCTAAGTGTGTGGTGGTACCTCAGAGATGTTTTAATTTACATTTCTCTAATTAAAAATGATTTAGAGCATTTTGTTATATGCCTATAGATAACTGATTTTTTTCTTCTGAAAACTGTTCAATTCCTTTAGCCAATTTTCATTTGGGGAAGAAAAAGTGCTTTCTTGATTCACATCAGGAGCTCTATTGTTCTGCAATGGCAGTACACGTGGATTTTCTGTCCCAAGAACTGAAAAGGATGTCTTGTTCTTATTGCCATTCTATTCAATGCCTATAATAATCAGTAACCAAGATAAAATATGATGTAGGATATTAGCAGTAGCATGAACTGGGGCCATTAATGCTAATGATGAACCTGAAGTGAATATCAAGTCAAAACTTCTTTTTTGCCTCCATCAAGGAATAGGGGCTCAGATACTTTTTGAGGACAGTCTCTGATGTTGAGACCCAATTTTCTTTAAATCTGGATGGAGTCCTTTGTTTCCTAATTGCACAGATAGCTCAGTGGATCAATTGTGACTACTTTTAAAGTAGCTTGTTTATTTGAAAACAAGATTTCTTGTGAAGTGGAATATGAAAGATGCCCTCACTACTCTGAAATAAAGCAAAGAAATGTCTTCCTGAGTAAACACTTCTCAAAAGAGGAGATGCAAACCATCAGCAATCAAATGAAAAACTTCTGGAAAATCACGATTAAGACAGAAAAATATAAAGGTCTCTGAAATTCTACTTGACATTTAGCAAAGTGGTAAAAAGAAAAGGTGGCAGTAGTCAACTTCAAAGAGAATATGAAGAAAGAAATGCCATCACATTGCTGGTGCCATTGTGAATTAGTCTAACTATTCTGTCTTTAGGATGCTTACATTATATTTGGTTACTCACCCGCTCACTGTAGCCCACTTTTCTATTGAGAGGTGATTGATCTATTGTCTTATCTTCTCAGGGACCAAAATCATTCAGTGAAATCAATGTGATCTTGACATTATTTAACCCCAAATTTAGTATTTTTATCTCTATCTCCTGGCTTCCCTGACTTCTTCCAAGTCCTATCTAAAATCTCCTTTACAGAGATATCTCTTTTAAAGAGATAAGTATGTATTACTCACAGACTCCCTCAAACATGGTCCCCTCTGAAGGCAACCCTAGGTTTGAAGCACATTGTGGAGCAATACCCTCTCAAATCTATGGCTCATGAGCATCCAGTAATATTGGGACAGTGAAGAGAGTACTAGACCTGGGATTAGGAGTGCTGTGTTCAAATCCTGACACACATTTATTTAGGGGTGGACTCTGGGTAAGTCACAATCTCTCAATTTTAGTTTCTTTATTCATCAAAAGAGAATGATGATGATACCGATCTTACAGGTCTAACTAATGGTACCTACCTTACAGGGCTGCTATGATTTCAAAAGAAATAACCTATATAAAGTGATTTGTAAACTTTAAAGCACTATGTAAATACTTTCTATATAATGATATGGCTCTTCTGTCACTAACCAAAACCTACATTAACTCTAATATTTAGTTAAGCATCATAACAACCTAATTACAAAATACCCCTCCCACTATGCTTATTAAACCCTCCATAACTTGCCATACCACCAATGGGAGAAGGGATCACCAGGAACATGTATAGCCATGGAATATGAATAGAGGATCATGCATGTGTCCAGGAAACATGTACAGCCTGGTTACTTCACATTCTAAGGACAACATCCCCTTGAAAATCATTCTCTCTCACCTTGCTGCTTGTTCCCTTGTGGAGAAGTCCCTTATGTTCTCTGATGATGTCATTGGTCTATGAGCTATTCCCACCCTGGGCTGGGTCCTATACTGCTCTGTCTTCCCTGTCATGCTGTTCTCTGCTGATGTCCTAGAGACATTCTCAGAGCAGCACTCAGAACAGGCAAAAAGCTTGTTGTATATAACCCAAACGCTAAGTCAAGTAAGGTTTCCCGGCCTTTCTTTATAGGAGGCATTATTAGCAAGACTTGGGAGAGCAAATGCCAGTCTAGTCCTTATATTAGAGAGAGAACATTGCTGAGATCATCCAGCTGCATGGAGACTCCTGAGGTGATTCAGAGTATGAGGGACTGTGAGAACTATGAAAACAGATTTGTCTCCTCATGTGGAAACAAAAGACTGCAACTTCCTACAGAGATGCAGGGGACCCCTTGGGTCTAGGACCCTGGACAGAGCTTTGGACACAGCTTTTTTATCCCCCAAAAGCCAAAAGGTAGACGCTGTTTTTATTTAACAGTTTTATAATTGAGGAAACTGAGAGAAAGAGAGATCCAGGTTAAATGGTACTTAAACCTTCAGGGATGCTGTTTCTTTCTTTATCTCTATCTACATAGATGCCCAAAAGAAGAACAAGAAAGGGAGGAGAACAAGTCAATTGTATTTTTCTCACCTGGTGAATGACTCATTCAAAAATCAGAAATCACAGGCTGAAGATACAGAAGGGAATGACAGGATTGGTTGATGCACTGGGCTAATGCATCCAAGGTTTCCCATTTCACCCAAGGTTATCTCCAGTCATCTTGGTCTATATCTGGCCACTGAACCCAGATGGCTCTGGAGGAGAAGGTGAGGTAGGATACCTTGCACAGCCTCACTTAAATCCAATTCACTTACATGTCGCAGATCACCTCCTGATGTCATGGTCCTCTTCAAAAACAAAGCACAAACATAAACCTCAACAGCTAAAAAGGCGCCTCCAAAGGATTCCCCAAGCCAACCATACTGGCACACACATGCTCACATGCATGTGCATACATACATGCACACACAGAGACACTTGCTGCAAAATCACCATTGCTAAGCCGTGTCCCTAAGTAACTTCAAAGATACCTTTGTCTAAAAGCTCATTGGGTGTCCACTTGCAACAATTGATTTTCTGCTATTAAAAAATTCAACTTGGGCCCCCAAATAGATGACAAGCAGGTCGAATGTCAACTTGTATATGTACAGCACATGTTCTTGACCATAGTGATAAAACATACAATCTGAGGTTTGATTTATATATACACCCTGAATTTGGAAAAGAGCAGGTCATTATCTGGCACTGAAGGAAGAAGTCTTGAACAAAACTGATGTCAGTCTTGCTGGTTTTGAAGAGATGATCTTCAGGAGTTAGAAGAAAGCATGGAATCCATTCCTTGTATTCCAGCTGGTAGAGAGAGGGTCTAACTGTCCTTGGTGAGTCTTTCCTAATCCCAAAAGAAAGTTGTTCCCTTTCACAAACCCAGCCCATCCCTCCAGCTTTCTTTGCAGCCCATTTTCTCTGGTTTCTCCTTCTGCTTTCTTTTCTCTAGGCTAAAGAATTCCAATTCATGTCATCTTTCCTCTTGGGTCCTATTGTGTCCAGCCCTTCTCTTTGTTGCTGCTCTTCTCCATCCCAGCTCCCAGGCTCTCTCTCTCCTTTACAATCTGCACTTCCAGTGCCTGCATTGGACTCAAACAGGAGCCTGATCAATACTATGAAAAATGGGAAGATGACTTTCCGGCTCTTACACAGTAGTCTCCTGTTAACATGCACCTGCTCTGTGCTCTTGATTTAAAACAATAGTGCTATTCACTGAAACGTGATTAGGTCGTTGTTTGTTTTGATCCAGACTTACTCAGAGACAAGCAGTCCCAATTTTGTACTGCTCACTGCCGCTACTTTCTTGTCATCCTTAAGTATCCAGGCTAATGGCACCAAATCCCCATGACACATTCTGCGCATGATAATTCAGCCAGGGTGAAATTAATCAAAGCAAATATGGCCCCATCCTTTCAAATTGTCCCCCATAAACACACATGCACACAGAAGCATACACATGAGTTATCTAATTTAAACCAAGCTTTGGGTTTCATTCTTCATTTCTAACTGTATAGATCCCCAAAAGAAGAAGAAAGACAGAGAGCTCAAATCATTTGGCTGTTTTCAAACATATGAGGTGATTAAAGGTATGGGATTATTTCCACAAGCCATCCAAGGTTTCCAGTCTCATTACTTCCTATTAGCACATCACAGAACTGTGCAGACAAACTATTCCAATGACCGAATGATTTTCTTATTTTTCATCCAAATGCTTTTTCCTTGTGTAGACATGGTCTCATTAAACTCAATCCTTTTCATTAGGTGATTCCTCCATTCAGTCAAACACAGGACGTTAAAGAGAAGTAATACCTTGACCAACTGGGATATTAAATCCTTGAGGTCAGACACACTTCCATTTATCGCTTGGTTTCTCCAGTGCCCAGCACCACATCTGATACATGATTAGTCCCTAATACGTTTGTGGGTTGACTGGTAACTTAGGTGTTTCTTTGTTTTTTGTTGTTGTTTGGGGCATTTGGGGAGGTAAACAAAGTGCTCTTTGTGGGAATTGTTTGCTCTTGTTGAAGGTTCTTCAACATGCAGATTTTCCTGTCTTATATTGTGGGGCTCCAGCTTCCAGGACAATGGCTAAAGTACTGGGATAATCTGGATTCAAATCCAGTCTCATACACTTCCTAGCTGCATGACTCTCTTAATCTCTATCACTTAACCTCTCTCTGTGTCTCTCTCTCTCTGTCTCTCTCTCTCTGTCTCTGTCTCTGTCTCTGTCTCTCTCTCTCTGTCTCTCTGTCTCTCTCTCTGTGTCTCTCTCTCTTTCTCTCTCTCTGTCTTTCTCTTTCTCTGTCTCTGCCTCTCTCTGTCTCTGTCTGTCTCTGTCTCTGTCTGTCTCTCTGCCTTTCTCTCTCTCTCTCTCTCTCTCTCTCTATCTGTCTTTCTCTTTCTCTCTCTCTCTGTCTTTCTCTTTCTCTGTCTGTCTCTGCCTCTCTCTGTCTCTGTCTCTGCCTTTCTCTCTCTCTCTCTCTCTCTCTCTCTCTTTCTCTCTCTTTCTCTCTCTCTCTCTCTCTCTCTCTCTCTCTCTCTCTCTCTCTCT
>JAJPUD010001209.1:262051-279568 GCA_023553655.1 Myrmecobius fasciatus | reverse complement strand
TCTCTCTCTCTCTCTCTCTCTCTCTCTCTCTCTCTCTTTCTCCCCCCCCCTTTCCTCAATTATAAAACTGGAATATAAAAACAGCATCTACCTCTCTGGTTTTGGGGGAATAAAATGAGGTATTTGTAAAAACATTAGCACAGTGTTCAGTATGTATTAAGTGATACTGAAATATTTGTTCCCTTCTCTGTTTCTTTTGGTTAGAATTGTGAGAGGTAGATTCATGGATTGAGGAAAATCTGAGTTCAAATTCAGCCTCAGATACTTTCTAACCATGTGATCCTGAGAAGGAAATCTAATCCATGAATAATATTGGATTGCTGTGGTCCATGGGGTAATGAGTCAGACATGACTAATGACTGAACAATAGCAACAACAAAATATGAGAGGATGGAATCCCTGGCTCTCTGCTTTGGTTCTTAGTGATCTTACTTGAGAACTTCAATTTCAATTCAACTTAAATGTTGACAATCCATTAAGTGGGGCCACTCTTGACCTGTCCCTAACAACAAGCAGCTTCTTTGTGCTGGGAAGATACAACATGGACACTGATATTTAAATGTGAATGAGATAAAAATCAAGGCAAAGTCATTTCAGAATAATGACTTAGGGGGATCAGGAAAGTATCTGTGTAGGCTGTGGCTCCAGACCTAGAGTAAGAAAATCAAGGGTGAACAATGAAAATGGACAACTAGCCCAAGAAAGAGTGAACCAAGGGCTAGTGGAAGAAGATGGAAGAGCATGTGAGGAAAAGAATGAGATGGCTGGATTGCCTGGCCCGGAGAGTACAGGAAAGGGATGCTGGGAAATAAGACCGCATGGGATAGGTGAGAGTCAATGGAGTCTCTTTTTTAAGTTTTTGTTCCTTTTAATTCTTTTAAAATAAAATATAAATTCTTTTATGTGGCATTTAAAACGTTTCATACTATGGCTCCAGCTTATCTTTCTTTTTTTTCCCTCTCAATATTATTTTTTCCCAATTACATGTGAAGATAATTCTCAACATTCATTTTTGCAAGATTTTGAGTTGCAAATTTTTTCTTCTTCTCTCCTTCATGCCCTCCCTCCACAAGACAGGAAGCAATCTGATGTAGGCTATACATATACAATATGTATAATATTTTTAAATATTATAATTTTAAATGTATTTTTATATTTGTCATGAAGTGAAAGAAAAATACAACAGGGAAAAGCCATAAAAACAAAGAGAAAAAAGGTGAACATAGTATGCTTTGATCCTCATTTGATCTCCATAGTTCTCTCTCTGGATGCAAATGGCATTTTCCATCCCAAGTCTACTGGAATTGTCTTGGATCACTGTATTGCTGAGACAAGCTAAGCCCATCCTAGTTGATCATCATATAATCTTGTTGCTATGGACAATGTTCTCCTGGTTCTGCTCACTTCATTCAACCCCACTTCATGTAAGTCTTTCCAGGCTTTTCTGAAACAAGCTTGCTCATCATTCCTTATAAAACAATAATATTCCATTACATTTATATGCCATAATTTTTCAACCAGTCTACAATTGATGGACTCAACTTCCAATTCCTTGCTATCACAAACATTCTTGCCCATATAGGTTCTTTTCCCTCTTTTATGATTTCTTTGGAATACAGACCCAATAGTAGCACTGCTGGATCAAAGGATATGCATAGTTTTATAGCCCTTTGGGCATAGTTCCAAATTGCTCTTCAGAATGACTGAATTATTTCACAATTCCATCAACAATGCATTAGTGTTTTCCCACATCCCTTCCAACATTTATCAATATCTTTTCCTGTCATCAACCAATCTGATAGATTAATTTTCTTCTCTTTCCAAAATATCTGACAGGTTAACTATACCTTGCAATCCTAATTTGCTTAAAGCATTACTAATTATGTCTAAATCATGAACGCATTTTGACCTTATTTGGTATAGAGTGTAAGATGTTGGTCTATGCCTAGTTTCCAGTTTTAGCAGAAATTTTTGTCATAGTGGGATCTTGTCCCAGAAGCTAGAGTCTTTCAGCTTATCAAACACTAGATTTCTATAATCATTTATTTTATGTCTTGTATACCTAATCTATTCCATTGATCCACCACTCTATTTTTAGCCAATACAAAAAGATTTTGAGGTCTATCAATATATGATATAGTTTTAGGTCTGTTACAGCTAAGACCTTTCTTTGCATTTTTTTTCATTAATTCCTTTGATATTCTTAACTTTGTTCTTTCAGATGAATTTTGTGGTTATTTTTTCTAGCTCTATGAAGATAATTTTTAGCAGTTTGATTGGTATGGCACCAAATAAGTACATTAATTTAAGTAGAATTGTCATTTGTTTACATTAACTCAACCTATCCATGAGTAATTGATATTTTTTCCCAATTATTTAGATCTGACTTTGTGTGAAAAATGTTTTGTAATTGGGTTCATCACATTCCTGAGTTTGTCTTCATAGATAAACTCCCAAATATTTTATATTGTCTACAATGATTTTAAATGAGATTTTTTCTTTCCATCTCTTATTGCTTGGCTTTGTTGGTAATATATAGTAATGCCAATTATTTATGTGATTTTATTTTATATTTTACAACTTTGCTAAAGTTGTTCATTGTTTCAAGTAGTTTTTTTGGGTTGAATCTCTAGAATTTCTAAATAAACCATAATATCATCTGCAAAGAGTGATAGTTTTCTTTATTCATTGCCTACTCTAATTCTTTCAATTTCTTTAGCATTCCTTATTGCTAAAGCTAACATTTCCAGTAAATTATTGAATAATAGTAGTGATAATGGGCCATCTTGTTTCATTCCTGATCTTATCTGGAATGCTTCTAGCCTATCCCCATTGCATATAATGCTTTCTGATGGTTTTGATAGGTGCTAGTTATCATTTTAAGAAAACTCCATTTATTCCTGTGCTCTCTGATATTTTTATTAGGAATGAGTTCTGTATTTTGTAAAATGCTTTTTTATATATTTGAGATATACATAATTTCTGTTAGTTTTTTTACTGATATGGTCAATTATGCTGATAGTGTTCCTGATATTGAACAAGCCCTGCATTTCTGATACAAATTCCACTTGGTCAGAGATTTTAAAGGAGGGAAAGGGCCCCACATGTGCAAAAATGTTTGTGGCAGCCCTTTTTGTAGTGGCAAGAAACTGGAAATTGAAAGAATGCCCATCAATTGGAGAGTGGCTGAATAAATTATGGTATATGAATGTTATGGAATATTATTGTTCTGTAAGAAACGACCAACAGGAGGATTTCAGAGAGGCCTGGAGAGACTTACATGAACTGATGCTGAGTGAAATCCCCAGAACCAGGAGAACATTATACACAGCAACAAGACTATACGATCATCAATTTTGATGGACATGGTTCTCTTCAACAATGATGTGATTCAAACCAGTTGTTCAGCGATGAAGATAGTCATATACATCCAGAGAGAGGCCTGTGGGAACTGAGTGTGAACCACAACACAGCATTTTAATGCTTTCTGTGAATATTTCCATGCATTTTGTTTTCCTTCTTAGGTTGTTTTTTCTTCTTCTCTTTCTAGATCTGATGTTTCTTGTGCAGTAAGATAACTGTATAGATATGTATACATGTATTGTATTTGTCATATAATTTATCCTATTTAGCATGCATTAGATTACCTGTCATCTAGGGGTGGGGGTGGGGGAAAGGAGGGGAAAAGCTTGGGGAAAAAAAGTTTTTGCAAAGATCAATGTAGAAAAATCACTCATATGTTTTGTAAATAAAAAGCTTTATAAAAAAAACAAATTTCACTTGGTCATAGAGTATCATCTTGGTGTTAAATTGCTGTAATCTCTTTCTTAATATTTTATTTAAGATTTTTGCATCAATATTCATTAAAGAAATTCATCTGTAATTCTCTTTCTCTGTTTTGGCTCTTTCTAATTTAAGTACAACTACCATATCTGTGTCATAAAAAGAATGTGATAGGACTCTCTCTTTGATTATTTTTTCTAAATTGTTTATGTAGTATTGAAATTAATAGTTCTTTAAATGTTTGGTAGAATTTCTGGTAGAATTCACTCATAAATCTATCTGGACCTGGAGATATTTTCTTAGGTGATTCATTGATGGTTTGTTCAATTTCTTTTTCTAAAATGGGGTTACTTAGTTATTTTATTTTCTCTTCCGTAATCTGGAGAATATCCATCCATTTTAATTAAATTGTCAGACTTACTGGCATGCAGTTGGGCAAAATAACTCCTAATTATTGCTCTTATTTCCTCTTCATTGGGGGAAAGTTTTTACTCTTTTCATTTTTGATAGTGGTAATTTGGTTTTCTTCTTTTCTTTTTCTAATTAAATTAACCAAATGTTTATCTATTTCATTGTTGTTGTTTTCACAAAACCAACTTTTAATTTTATATATTAGTTCAATAGTTATCTTATTTTCAATTTTATTAATCCTTCCTTTTATTCCTAGAATTTCTAATTTGATATTTAATTCGATTTTAATTTATTCTTTTTTCTAGCTTTTTTAGTTACATAGTCAATTCTTTCTTCTCTTTCTCTATTGTATTCATGTAAGAATCCTGAGATTAAAAAAAAAATCCCTAAGAATTGTTTTGGCTGATCCCTATTTCCTTATTGACTCATTATTACCATTTTCTTGGATGAAATTATTGTTTCTGTGATTTGTTCTTTTGCCCACCTATTCCTTAGGATTAGGTTATTTTGCTTCCCATTAATTTTTGGTCTATTTTCCCATGGCACTTTATTACACATAATTTTTATTGAATAATGATCTGAAAAGGATGTTTTTAATATTTCTGTCTTTCTGCATCTGACTGTGAGGTTTTTGTGCTCTAATATAGTTATTTTTTTTTTGCATGGAGGTACTATGTACTGCTGAGAAAAGGTGTATTCTTTTCTATATTCATTCAATTTTCCCCAGAGAACTGTCATACCTAAGTTTTCTGAAATTCTATATACCTCTTTATTTATCTAATTCTGAGAGAGAGAGGTTGCAATCCCCACTTGTATAGTCTCATTCTCTATTTCCTTCTGCAATCCAATGAAATATATATGTTATTCCCTCTTTCAGCCAAATCCAATAAGATTGAGGTTCAAAAAATGCTCATACCCCTATCTTTTTTCCCTCTACCAAGATAGGTCTTTTTTTAACCTCTTCATGAGATGTAATTTACTCCACTTTGCCTCCCCTTTCCTCTCCTCCCAGTACAATGCTTTTTCAATCCCTTAATTTATGTTTTTACATCATCACATCAAAATCAATTTATACCTACACCCTCTATCTAATATATACTCCTTCTGATTGCCCTAACAAATATATAGTTTTCAGGAATTATAAGTATAATTTTCCTATGTAGGGATATAATAATGTTTAAGTTATATTTTTGTTTACCTTTTTATGCTTCTTTTGAGACTTGTATTTGAAGATGGAATTTTCTGTTCAGCTCTGGCCTTTCTTCAGAAATGATTGAAAATTCCCTATTTTATTGAATATCAATCTTTCCCCTAAAAGATAAAGCTTTATTTTTCTAGGTGGTTGATTCTTGGTTGCAGTCCCATCTACTTTGCCTTCCCTTAAAACTGTTTTTGTATATGTTTATATATGCTTTTAGTGATGCCCCATTAGAAGAAAAACCCCTTGCAAAAAGGATTAGATTCATTAATGGTTTTGGGAACTCAGCTCCTGGAAAGTGCCTGATATATAGTATATGTTTAATAAATGCTTGTTAAGCCATTAGCCAATCAATAAATGGTAAAAGGATATGAACAGACAATTTTCAGAAGAAGAAATTAAAACTATTTCTAGTCATATAAAATGGTGCTCCAAATCACTATGGATCAGAGAAATGCAAATTATGACAACCCTGAGGTACCACTACACACATGTCAGATTGGCTAAGATGACAGGAAAAGATAATGACGAAGGTTGGAGGGGATGTGGGAAAACTGGGACACTGATACATTGTTGGTGGAACTGTAAACAGATCCAACCATTCTGGAGAGCAATCTGGAACTATGTTCAAAAAGTTATGAAACTGTGCATACCCTTTGACCCAGCAGTATTTCTACTGGACCCATATCCCAAAGAGATCTTAAAGGGAGGAAAGGGAACCACATGTGTAAAAATGTTTGTTGCAGCCATTTTGTAGTAGAAAGAAACTGGAAACTGAGTGGATGCCTATCAATAGGAAAGTGGCTGAATAAATTATGGTATATGAATGTTATGGAATATTATTGTTATGTAAGAAACAACCATCAGGATGATTTCAGAAAGGCCTGGAGAGATTTACATGAACTGATACTAAGTGAAGTAAGACCAGGAAATCATTGTACACGTCAATAACAATACTATACAATGATTAATTCTGACGGGCATGGTTCTCTTCAACAATGAGATGTCTCAAACCAGTTCCAATTGTTCAGTGATGAAGAAAGTCATATACACCCAGGGAAAGGCCTGTGGGATCTGAGTATGGATGACAACATAGCATTTTTGTACATCCTGGTGATATTTGATTGTTTTCCTTTTCAGGTTTTCTTATTTTGTAGATCCGATTTTTCTTGTATAGCAAGATAACTATATAAATATGTATACATAAAAATTGCTTGTTAATTGATCAATTCATTGAGACCATATGGAGAAAGTGAAAACTTTTGAGTAAGGAGATAGAAATATAGAAAATAGATAGACAAATAGAGATAGAGAGAGAGATAGATGAATGGATGGGTGAATGGATGGATAGATATGACACTTATCAAGTATTTACTGTGACAGATATATTCAGATTCACTTCTGTTTTTTAAAGAATATCCTCCTAACAATTAGTCAGCAGAGTAATGCATTGTTAGAGCTATGAAAAAATACACTATTGCAAAGTTGATGGATATGGACCACAACGTAACATTTTCATGATCTCTATTGATATTTGCTTGCATTGTGTTGCCTTTCTCTGATTTTCTTTTTTTTTTCTTGTAGATAGGATTTTTCTTGCATAACTTGCCAAGTATTTCAACATTATTAGCATGTAGTGGACTTCCTGCCATCTAGGGGAGGGGAGGGGACTGGGGGTAAAATTTGTAAAGGAAAGCTTTGTAAAGATCAATACTGGGGAACTACCCATACATGTGTTATACAAATAAAAAGCTTTAATTAAAAAAAAAGTTGATGGAGCTACGCATTATCACAGCCATACTGGAAAAAAATCAGACTTATATTAATAAAATGGCTAAAAGTCCCCAAATTCAACTGATAGGCACAGGCCCCAAAAAAACATTGACAAAAAGAGGGGGAAAGTCATCATAAGACCAATTCTTTATGACAGCACTTTCTGTGGTAGCAGAGTTATAAACAAAGTAAATGCTCATCAACTGGGTAACGACTAAACTAAGTGTGGCACATGAATGTCATGGGCTATTACTGCAAGCTAAGAAATGACAAACAAGATGAATCCATAAATGCACCAAAAGGCTTACATGAAGTGATGCAGAGTGAAGTCAATCTAGCCAGGAAGAGGGCAACAGTGATCACACCAAAGTAAAAGGAAAGAACACAACTTACAAAGCAAAAAATGAATATTGCAAAATTAAAAAGGAATATGAACCCAAAGATATGAGAAGACCCCCCTCCTCTACAGAATGGGTAGGGAAGGAGAGATTTATTGGCATGGAACATGGCCAAGGAAGGCAGATTCTTGTCACTTTATTGGCCAGTTTTGCATTTTTTCTCTTTTTTTCCTCTTTTATTATTTTTAATTCTTTGTTATAAGGGATGGCATCTCAGGGAGGAAAACAGAGAAGGATATAAGGGAAATATAGGTGATATAAGATAAAAGATATGAATAAAAACCTATTAAAGATACAAAAAGAGGCCATTGCAACACTTGTGATGGGTGGGGTAAGAAGGGCCCAAATTAGAGCTATGTGAGGGAGAGAAGAGGATACAATTACAATATTTGATCTGTATGACTTTGGGCAAGTGACATGCTCTCTCTGAGACTCAGTTTTCTCCTAGGCAAAAGGAGGGGGTTATATTGAATGACTTCTAAGATCTTTTTCTTAGCGAGGGCAGCTAGATGGCACCATAATGGATAGAGTGCTAGATCTGAAGTCAGAAAGACTTATCTTCCTGATTCACATTTGGCCTCAGAAACATATTCAGCTGTATGATCTTGGGCAAGTCACACAATCCTTTTTGCCTTAGTTTCTTTATCTATAAAATGAACTGGAGAAGGAAATAGCAAACCAGTCTACTTTCTCTGCTAGGAAAACATCAATTGGGTCATTAGAGTCAAACACGACTGAATAATGATAACAACAACTCATTTACTTTCCAGTTCCTGAACTTGGATTCTATGACTGAGTATAGGGAATGAGAGAAAATGAAAGTCAGGGATGACTCCAAGTTACTGTCATTGCAAATAGGGAAGTGTGAAGGTGGGATAAGTTTAAGAACTTTGGGATTTTTAAACAATTACCTAAAATAATGAAGTTTAACTAACTCCACCTTCTACTATTCTTTGACATGAAGTTCCTTGTGATATAGAGCAGCCCATTTAAGCAATCACCTTGTAGAGTCTCATCTTATGAAGCATTGGTATTGGTGCTTTTACATAGACACTCATTGTAAATCCTTAACTTCATCACTAGAAGAAGACTGGATCTGTTTGAAGAGATAGGCCCTACACCTGCCCAGCTGACTCCCGAAAGACTCATGGGATGCCCAAATCTGACCACCAGAACTACCAATGACAAGATTCTAAAAGAAATAAGATCAGCTCTATATTATGCAGGCAGAATGTATCCCTGCCTATAGAAACAGAGCAGTGAATAAGTGCTTGTAGTATAGCAAAAGGAGAACTAGAATTGGAGTGAGAAGTTCTGATTTCAAATTTCCTATGCTACTCTCTATGAAATATTAAACAAGTCATTCCTACTATCCTCCGTGGTTCTCATTTTCCTTCTCTAAAATGAGGGATTTGGATTAGACAATCTTTAAGTTTTCTTCCATCTTTTAAAAATCACTTATTAAATACTAAGTGCCAGTCACTATGCTAACTTATGATCAAAGATGACTCCAAGACTGAGTATCAACACAGCAGGTAAGCTGCTATGATTGTTATATAATCCATGATCTCCTCTTCTAGCACTTCAATTGTCATATGAAAGGTTTTTATCATTGTAAAAATTGCAAATTTCTGAAGATGAAATGGCATTTTCATTTTTTAAGGAGAGAAAAAATTTAGCAACATATATTTTACCACCTTTTATACTGATGAAAAAGCCAGGCTTTTCTAAAGACAAAGTTGTTCTACATGCTAAAGGGTCAGAATTGTCAATAATTAACCAATCTGCATAAAACCAATAATAATATTGAGGTGACAACATGTAACAAGTGTGGTTTACACTAATATTGATTGTTTTATTTACATATATAATCCATCATATTCATGAAGAAACTCTTTCCTCCTCTCTTCCCTGTTTTCCTCTCCTCTTTTCTTCTCTCCTCTTGTCCTTTCTTCTCTCCTCTTCTCCCTTCTCCTCTTATCTTTTCTTTCTTCCTTTTCCTCCTTTCCTCTTCTCTCCTTTCCTTTTTATTTTTCTCATCCTCTCCTCCATCTTTTTCATTTTCTTCTCTCTTCTTTTTAACTTCTCCTTCAATATTCCTCTCTCCCCAGATCTATGTAATATAATATACCTGGATATTATTTTGTGTCATCTCAGAACATGATTTCTCTGTATTTATAAGCATTAACTCATAACCTCTATGTCTTTAGAAAGACAGTTCTGATGGGATACTCCTTATATGTGACATATCAAAGTATCCTATCAGAACTGTCTTTCTAAAGAGGGAGTTTGTCTCTACTCTCTGAGGAAAAAAAAATGGTTTGATGAGCACAACCCAAGACAAATGAAAAATGGAAGATATTCTATCACAGAAGGAATTCAGGCTGATAAAGGTTTGTCTTTTATTCAATATGGATATTTTAATAAGATATGAATCTAGCCCCCCATGCTTTTAATCTCCAAATTGTACCCTACAATGAAATGCCCACATATGAATAGTTAATAAAGTATTTGAGCAGTTAAAAGAATATATTTTCTAAGAAGGGGAGATCTGTGGCTAATAGATTTCTCCTGTGATCAACAAGGCTCTGCTCATGGATCATAATTCCTGAGGAACTTTCAATGATTGTGAACATGAAATATGACTTCAGGTTGCTTGTGGGAACACAGCAAAGTTGGGCCCATGAAAAAAAGCTCATGGGTTATTTTAAAGTTCATGAGATGAGATAAATCTGGAAATTTCAGAAGAGAGGACTTTGTTAAGAAGCCCTCTACCAAGAAGGTTATCTCCTCTTTCCTCACAATATGAAGGTATATAAAATAGAATTAACCTAAATTAACCCCACCTCTCTGTTTATAGGAAATAGTTAAGATACTGTAAAATGCTAATGAGATCCTTTCACTCTCAACACTCCAGTGGGGTCCTTGCAGCTGATAGTCTGATAAAGTGGTGGTTTCCTGAAAACCCCCATTAACCTGGGGGTTAAGAAGTCCTCCTGGCCTTTCTGGAAGTGCTGTGGTTGTTGCTTCTGTATGCCCATGCAAGATAGCTAGGGGATAGAGCCATGACAAAGACAATCTAGAGGTTGGGTCCTGGAAGAGACAGACACAGAAAAGAAAGAAAGCAGGAAAAAAAAAGAAAGTTCGGAAGTACATTTGTTTGGAAAAAAGGGCAGGATATTAAGACATAGAGAAAGAGACAGCAAGATGAGAATAAATCTGAGAGAGAAAACAGGAGAAAGGTGAGAAGAAAATATGAATATATGTGTATGTGAAAGATACACAAGTAGAAAGGATACACAGAGAGAAAGGATTGAATGTTAGAGAGGAGAAGAGTGGGAAGGAAAAAAAACCAAGGGTGCCCTCCAAAAGCAAGAGTATTAGAAAGAAGGCATTTTTTTTCTGGGAGAATTAAGATGAGGTGCTGCTTCCTCAGTCTTGAGTAAGACACACAGTGCAGCTACCCCTGAGCCATGGCAATAAAACAAAAGTCCAGGATATTCGAGGAGAAATATAAGATGTGTTTCTACCTCCTGATTCCCAAGTTACATATAAAAAGCTTGATTCTTGAGAGCTTTTCTATCTGGCATTAGAAACAACCTTTAGACCTATAAGAGAAGAAAAAACTCTGAAGTTAAAGTCTGGGATACCCCTTAATCTGAAGGTTTGAAGAAGCTTGGAAAAAGACAGCTAGAAGCTATGAATGAAGGACTTCTGAGGACAGAGCCGGGATAACAGAGTACAGACCACTCAGCCAAGCTCTCCCAACATTCCCCTCCATCCAACTTTAAAATAGCTCCTCAGATTGACCTCTGAGTGGCAGAGTCAACAAAAAGGTCAGAGTGAGACTTTTTTTTTGCATTCCAACACAGCGTAAGAAGTCAGAAAACGATCTTCAACAGGGGGGAGGAGGCTGACCAATGATGATGAAACAGTGGGTGAGACTAAGTGGTGATGACAGAAGTAGTCACAGCTTTGGATCGCTTAATCTCTTAAATTGCATAATAAGAGATTATCCAACCCTGAAATCATCAAAAACTTCCAAACCCCCAGAACTATCTCTAAAAACAGTGGTGTGAAAAAGCCTGAAACTTGATAGTCCCTTTCTCCACCATGCTAGGAACAGAGACCAATATTAAAAAATATGGGGGGAGATGAACAAATGACAACAACAAAGAGTATGGCCATAAAAAATGTACCATGGTGATGAGGAAGATTAAGACACAAATGCAAAAGAAAAAAGTGAAATCAAAACACCTACAAAGCTTCATAGAGAGAAAAATACAAATTGGACATGAGTCCAGCAAGAATTCCTAGAAGAGCTTTAAAAAAAAAGAGTTTCAAAATCAGTACTAGAGGAAAAAATAGATTAAAAATGAAAACAAAGGGAAAAAACTATTAAAAAGACAATTAACACCTTAGTAAAAAAAGGTACAAAAATACTAAAGAAAATAATACCCTAAAAAACAGAATTGACCAAATGGAAAAAGGTACAAAAGCTCACAAAATAAAATAATTTCTTAAAGATTAGAACTGAGCAACTGAAAGTTTCATGAATTCATGAAACATGAAGAAAACAAACAAAAAAATAAAATTTAAAAAAGAAAAGAAAATGTCAAATATATCACTAGAAAACTGACCTGGAAAATAGATCAAGAAGAGATAATTTAAGAATTATTAGATTACCCAATCAAAAAAGAGTTTAGTAATCAAGAAATTATCAAGGAAAACTAGGAATGGAGAACTTGGAATATGATATCCTGGAAGAAAAAAGAGCTGGGATTACAGTTAAGAATTATCTGTCCAGTAAAACTGAGTATAATCCTTTGAGGGAAAATAGATTTTTAGCAATAAAAGGACTTTTAAGCACTCTTGATGAAAAAATCAGAGCTGAAAAGAAAATATGACATTCAAACATAGGACTAAAAAGAAGTATAAAAAGGTAAATGTGAAAGAAAAACCATAAGAGACTCAATATGTAAAATTACATACCTTTTTATAAGGGAAGATGACACATGTATCTTCTAAGGATTCTATCACTAGCGCAGTTAGGATGATCATGCATAAAAGGAGGATGCGAGAGTGAGTCAGTGATATTGGGATATAGCTAAAAATGGATATGCAAAAAAAGAGGTGGCTGGGAGAAGAAAACTCAATTTTCCCCTTTCAGAACTAGATAAATCTAATAAAAAAACAAAAAAAAATAAGTCAAGGAGATGAATAGAAACTTAGAAGAATTAAATATGATAAACCTCTCAAGAAACAAGAATAAGAGTAGAAAAGAATATGCCATTTTCTAAATTGTACATGACACCTTCACAAAAACTGGCCAGGTATCAGGGCATAAAACCTCACAACCAAATGCAAAAAGGGAAAAAAATTAAATACACCTTTTCCAGAATATAAAGTAACAATAATTACATTTAATAAAGGACTTTGGAAACAGATTATGAGTTAATAAGAAATTATCTAATGCTATAGAATAGTAAACTAAAGAACAAGTCATAGAAATAATCAATACATTAATTAAGGAGAATGAGAAAACATTGCAAAACTTCTGGGATCCAGTCAAATCAGTATTTAGGGGACAACATATTTCCAAATGTATACATCAATAAAAGAGAATAAGAGCAGATCAAGGAATTATCAATGCAGCTTTTAAAAAAAAACTAGAAAAAGAATAAATTTAAAATCCCCAATTAAACACTAAAATAGAAATCCTGAAAATAAAAGGAGACATGAACAAAATAGAATGCTCAAAAAAATTGACTATTAAATAAAACTAAGATATTATTTAATGAGAAAAAACAAATAAATAAATAAATCATTGCTTAATTTGATTTTCAAAAAAAGAAAACAAAATTACTATTATTAAAAATTAAAGAATGAATGTACCACCAATGAAGATGAAATTAAACATTTATCAGAAGTTATTTGCCCAATTATATGCCAGTAAAACAAGCAATCTAAGGGAAATGGATGAATATTTACAAAAAGATAAAATGCTCAAATTTACAGAATAGGAAAAAGAATATTTAAATAACTTTGTCTTTAAAAATTGAACAAACTGCCTAAGGAAAAAAAAAAAGACCAAATGTATTCACAAATGAATTTTACCAAACAGTTAAAGAACAATTAATTCCAATGCTATATAAACTATCTGGAAAATATAAATAAAGAAAGGACTATCAAATTACTTTAACAACAAAAATATGATGCTGATACTTAAAGCAAGAACAATAAAAGAGAAAGAAAATATTGACCAATGTACTCAATGAATACTGATGAAATTTTTTAAATAAAAAACGAACAAACAGATTACAGCAATATATCACAAAAATCATACAAGTATTATCAAGTGAGATTTATACAAGGAATATATGGTTGGTTCAGTGTTAGGAAAATTATTATGATAATTGATTATATCAATAACAATAGCAACCAAAACCATATGATTATATCATAGATGAAGACAAAGTCTTTGACAAAATATAATACCCATTCCTATTAAAAACACTAAAAAGCATAGCAATCTATGAAACTTTTCTTAAAATGGTAAATGCTATCTCTTGAAAACCAAGAGGAAACATTTTCTATAATGGTGATAAATTTGAAGTCTTCACAATAAGATCAGGAATGAAACAAGGAGGTCCTTATTACTACTGTTATTCAATATTATGCTAAAAATACTAGCTATCATAAGACAAGAAAAGAAAATTGAAGGAATAAAAATAGACAATGAAGAAACAAAATTATTACACTTTGAAAAAAATGACATATTTAGAAAACCCTTGAGAATCAACTAAAAAATCCAATTGAACAGTTAACAACTTCTGCCATGTAATAGGATATAAAACAAACCTATGTAAATCCACAATATTTCTATATACTACCAGCAAAGTCAAGCATCAAGAGATCGAAAGAGACATTCCATTAGAAATTACTGCAGACAATATAAAATGCTTGAGAGTCCAACCACTAAGACAACCTGAAGGGCTTACATGAATACATTTACAAAAGACTTTTCACACAAATGAAGACAGATCTAAACAGTTGGAGAAAAACTAATTCCTCATGGATAGGTTGAGCCTATAATAATAACAAAATGACAATTTATTATAATCCAGAAATAGGATATAAATAATAATAAAACTGATAATTCTATTTAATTTACTTATTCAGTGCCATACCAATCAAACTGTGAAAAGGTTATTTTATAGTTAGGGGAAAAGTTTCATCTAAATTTTATCTGAAAGAAGAAAAAGTCAAGAATCTTGAAAGAATTTTTTTTTAATTTAAAAAGGTGATCTATTACTCTCAAATTCAAAACTATGTAACTATCAGAACAAACTGATACTACCTAACAAATAAATTGGTGGATCAGTAGAGAAAGTTATACATACAACACATAGTAGTAAATGACCATAGTAATCCACTTTGGGTTTGATAAATCCCCAAATCCAAGCTTTTAGTTTGACAATCTGACAAAAATTGCTGGGAAAACTGGAAAGCAGTTTGGTAGAAACTACACAAAGAACATCATCTCATACTCTAAATCAAGTAAGGTCAAAATGAATAAATAATTTAAGTGTAAAAAGTGATATAAGTAAATTAGGGAAACTTGGAAAGTTTTATCTGTCAAGTGTATGGAAAAGGAAAGAATTTATGGCCAACAAAAGATATAGGGGATTACAAAAATAAAATAGATAATTTTAATTACATGAGTTTATAAAGCTTTTGCTCAAACAAAACTAATTTAGCCAAAATTAGAAGAAAAAACAAGAAACTGGAAAGAAATATTTGCAACAAGTTTCTCTAACAAAGGCCTCATTTCTAAAATTTCTAACATGGCAGAAAAGGAAAATGGCAAAGCTAGAAGGAAGGTGGAAAGACTCAAACCATTCTGGAGGATGAAGCAAGCAAGAAAGGGGAACAGAACTATTCCCTAAGAGCTATAAAACTGCAAGTACCCTTTTTCCCATCAATATCACTAGGTCTGTGTTCCAAAGAGATCAAACAAGAGGGAAAGGAATCTCTTTATACAAAAATATCTATAGCAGTTTTTTGTGGCGGCAAAAAAATTGGAAATCTAGGGGATGCCCATCAATTGGGAAATGGTTGAACAAGTTGTATTATATGAATATAATGGAATACTATTGTTTTATAAGAAATGATGAGCAGATTTCAAAAAAACCTGAGAAAACAAAAGCTTACATGAGCTCAGGTAAAGCGAAGTGAGCAGAACCAGGAGAGCATTGCACATAATAATAACATTGTAAGGATGATCAACTATAAAAGACTTAGCTACTCTGATCAAGACAATTCCAAAGGAATCATGATGGAAAATGCTATCCATCTTCACAGAGAGAACTAATAGCATCGGAATGCATTTTGGAGCATACTTTTTAAAGTTTTATTTTATTGTTTTGCTTTTGAGTTCTTTGGGTTTTTCTTTGTTTTGTTTTTGTTGCTTCATGTCTAACAGGAAAATATATTTGTCATAACCTCACATCTATAACTGAAATCGAAGTGCTTGCCTTCTCAAGGAGGGGTTGGGGAACAGGCAGGAGGGAAAGAATTTGGAACTCCATTTTTCTTAAATAATTGTTAAAAATTATTTTACATGTGGTTGAGAAATATTTAATGAAATAAATAAAAATAGTTTTTGAAAAAGAAGTTCTGCATGACAATCCCCCCCAATTTCTTAGCTAGGAGAAAATTGTACTCTCTGGTTTAATTGAATAGAGTCTCAATTGTTTCTCTGTTCCAGAAATCATGGTCTATTCCAGTAATTGATGTGGCCCTGATCTGACCTCATCCTTTCAAGAGGCCATCTAGTTCAATCTTTTCATTTTACAGATGACATCTGGGAAAACTGTGGTCTGGAAAGGCCATAGATTCAGAGATTGTGCAGACTTTGGGGACATTAGTAGAGGCTCAGAGAACCTAGGTGACTTGCCTAAGTTCACACATCTCCAGCATACCAAAGGCAGGATTCTGAAATCAGGCCCTCTAATTCACAAGTCAGTATTCTTTCTAAGAGTCAATTGCCTCCTTTGTTCTAAGAAAAAAAAAATATGCAGCTGGTGGGTTACTTTATACTTTCCCAAACAGTACAAAAGGAACAGACTCTTCTCCTCTCTTCTCTCTTCCTCTCTCCTCTCTGCTCTTTTTCTTATCTCCTCTTCTCTCCTCTTTCTCCCTTTCCTCCCTTCTCCTCTCTTGTTCTGTTCTCTTCTCTCTTTCCCTCTCCTCTCACTTTCCCTCTTATCCTATCTTCTCCTTTCCTTTCTCATCTTTCTCTCTTCTCTCTTGTGACTCTCTCTTACCCAGAATGTAGGTAGGACAGAGCCCAATTGTCAATCCCTCAGACTCTTACAGTGAAAAGACAAGGACTCTGGAACAGATTTAATAACTAGTTCCTTTTAAAGGGCCCAAGTTCTGTACCAGCCACAGGCTTTCATGTCTGTAGGTAGTTGTGTGTGCACATATGTTCTAGCTAGCCAGCAGCTAATCATCATGAATAACTAGAAAAGAGTTGTTAAACTGCAGCCAAACACTTTCTTAAGGAAATCTGGTGACCTAAACTAAATCACCCCCCAATTCTAATCCTTGGAGAAAAGTGAACTGCTACATTATTTCCTTCCCCTCTCTAGTCTGAAGAGAAATATATATTTGCAAGCTGAAAACTTCCAATCTACATTTCTGTTTTCTAAGTGAAGTCATTGCTTCCTCTATGACTCTCTCAATTACCATTTTTTGAAGAAGAAAAGTGAAAAAGAAAGAAGGAAGAAAATAAAAAGGAAGGAATGAAAGGAGGAAAGAATGGAAAAAGGAAGAAAAGGAGGTCGGGAGGGAGAGAAAAAAGAAAAAGAAAGGAAAAAGAAAAAAGGAAGAAAGAAAGGAAAAAGGAAGAACAGAAAGGAAGGAAGAAAAAGAGGGAGGAAGAAAAAA
>JAJPUD010001209.1:228025-261951 GCA_023553655.1 Myrmecobius fasciatus | reverse complement strand
AGAAAGAAAGAAAGAAAGAAAGAAAGAAAGAAAGAAAGAAAGAAAGAAAGAAAGAAAGAAAGAAAGAAAGAAAGAAAGAAAGAAAGAAAGAAAAAGAAAAGAAAATCTATACTGCAAATATATGCAGAGTTTGTTTTCCAATGAAGGCCTAATAGGGCTACCTCTTCAGCCTGGATATGTAAAAACTTGGCCTTTTCACAGCTGATAAAATACAAATTAATCCTTAGAGGATTTCATATGTGCCTATTTATTACCTTCAAATATGAAAGACCCATGGCAATTAATACAGCCCTGCTCTGTGCAGGAGGAGATCAGTCTCACTGCTTTGGAAACAAGAAGCCAGCCCCGAACGGGGGCTTTCCCCCTCCCACCAGCTGCCTCTTTTTTCCGTTCCTTTCTTGCTCTCAATGTGCTACCCGAGGTGTGATGTGATGTCTTTGGAAGGTCACAAACCCCAAAGCTTCTCAGGAGTTTCCCCGATTCCTTCTAGAAGCTTTAAATTACCGTGTCTTCGGGGGATGAAATAACGCTGTTTGTATGCAACGGCGAGTTCAGTTTATTATGAGAAATGAAAACATTTTAAAAATTAAAGGAACATGGGTCTTTGTGTTCACAGTTCATTCTGTTAGTTTAACCTCCACACTTAACCTCTCCAGTTCATTTTCTAAACTCCTCTTTCATGTGTCTTTGCATGCATCCAGATTTAACTCTCCGCTGGCCAGAACGGTCGCCTAAGTGGCCGCTGGGGAGGCCGAAGCGGCGTTTCTCTGGGCTCCGGAGAGTTCCCCGTGGTCGTCTCACAGAAGTCTCTAATTGTGTTTGCAGAATCTGGAGTGCCTCCTCGCTCTTCACCTTCCCCGCTTGGAAAGGCGCTGGCGTGTCTATTTCTATCTCCATTTATTTAGCATATATTTGTCTGTTTTCCCAAGAGGGAGCCGAAACATTTGGGGGCCCTCCACCTTCTTCCTCGAGCCCCACCGAAGTTCAGGCCCCGACCAGATTTCCCACTCAATGACATGACTCATTGTTCTGGGGAATACATGCTGGTTTTAATAAGCTCCGCTTTCCCTCTCCCGGACCCAACTGGGGTCTCCAACTAAGACAATGAAGTCAGTTCATCTTTGTCTTTAAAAATGAATCCTCCGAATTAGCATAACTCTGGGTCGTTTGATAATCAGACAAGTTTTCTTCATAATTTGGTGAGGGTAAGATGTCTGTTTGATATTCCGTCTTTGTTTATTCATCAGCAAAAGTCTATATAATTTCCTGTAATGCACTCGGTTTATTTGCCGTCTCCGTGGCAGTATTTATTTAGGCTGAGAGTGCACCTCGGTGGGAGTGGAGTGGAGTGGAGGCAGCCACCCTCTCGGGCTCCCAGGATTCTGCTGCTTCTGTCTCTGTCCCATCTCAGCCCATGGAGTTCTCTTGACAGACAGCATGGAACAATCTGCATAAGGAAGAGTAACTGACAGCTGGGGTCAGAAGCTCTCTGTTAAATGACACTGCCGCTTACACATTTTGAATTGTTTAAATATGAGTCTACAGCTTCCACAATCATCATCTTGCTGGTTCCACTTTTCATACCCAACAGTCAGGAAACTGACACGTAATTACACACTTACTGATGGTATCGGCGGGCCGATAATTAAAACTGCCACTGGAGAATTGGGATTGCTCGTCTACAGCTGGGATGTTGTCAAGAGCTAGGAGCTCCAGCCGCTTTTCACGCCGGCCTCCTACAGGTGGACCGCCGGCCGGCCGCTGGAGTAATAGGGAGCCTCAGCACATCCTTCACAGTGTCTCGCGCGGAGGAAGAAAATCTATTAACAATCCAATAAGTGAAATACAAACATGATGACCCAAGGGTTAAACTGTCTGGACGGACGCCGGAGTCGGATCTATTAGGTATCACTCTGCCGCTTCGGCTTCTTCTCTTCCCTCCTAGGTTGTTTTTTTTTTTTTTTACCGAAAATGGCACCCACGGTTTGCCACCCGCAGCTAGGAGGACGTCGGTAGGTAACTTTAAAGTCCTGAAGCCCTGGAGTTACCTTCATATGTGAGAGGCTAGAGCTCTGTGAAATGCTGCTTACTGCAGGCTGGAAAAATTGAGCGCCTACTGAATACCCATCAAGGCTCCACTCAGTGCTCAGAGCTATGAACATTCCTTCTGTACCACCAGGCACATCACACACACCAGCCCAAGCACCCTCGAGACGTCAGCACCTGAACTGCTTTGGGACCAGACCCTGATCAGAGACCCCAACGTTGCCCACGGTTACCCAGGACTAATGCTGAGCCATAAAGCAGAGCCCCACAATAACGTAAGCAAGGATAATATAAATAAGGATGGTGGTGATGATGATGGCTAAGGGCTTCAAGAGTTACCAGACCTTTTAAATCACTATCTCAGATGCTCATCATCTCCAGCTCTGTGGATATGTATGACACGGAGAGATGCAGGCGGAGAAGTCAGCCCCTGGGCGGCCCCGCGTTCTGCCCACAATTTTCCATCTCGATAATCTATTGAACATTAAAAACTGAGAATGGCTGGAGGCCAGCTTATCCCACTCAAAAAAGAGGAAGCAAAGAGCCCAAAAATAAATCTTGCCTTCATTGAGGCAGAGAGGTAGCTCAGTAGGTAGAGAACTAGGTCTGGACTCAGCGAGACATTTAAATCCAGCTTCAGATGCTTATCCGCTGAGTGGTGCTGGACAAGTCATTTATCCTCTGCTTCCTCAGTTTCCCCATCTATAAAAGGGTGTTAGCAATAGGGCCCATCTCCCAGGGCTGTTGGGAGAAAGAAAAAAATGAGATAATAGTGTTTTGAGAGTGTTATGCAAATTTATTATTCATGAAGGAACCCAGGGAACTAATTTCAAGGAACAGTGGAGTCTCCACTGAACTTGAACCTTGGAAGGGAGCAGCATTGGCCCTGGAGGCAGAGAACCTTGATCCACGGCAAGCTCTGGGTGATCTGGGTTGCTCTCTTTGTCTGTCTGGACCTCAGTTTCTTGTGTCTAAGATGAGGAGATGGGTCCTTTAACTCCAATTCTGGGACCCTAAGAACGTGGCCAGCTCGAATGAGAATCGGGGTGATGGAGGGGACAGAGGAGCCCGGCTCCTGGGAGAAGGTGATGTCCACGATTGGCCCAGCTGGCACCAGAAGAGCCAGGCTCAACTCTGTTGCCTCCTAAGGGGGCCAGGACCCAGAGACGATGGGTTGCCCATGGGGCAGTTGGGGTGGAGATGCAGGGAGGAGCCTGATCCCAATAAGGACAGGTCCTGGGCTGAATGGTGAGCTGCAGATTGGGTGCAACAAGTAACCTCAGGCAAGTAAAGCTGCCACTCACCGCCGATCACCCGAATCTCCCTGAAACTCGACAGCATGACAGGGGCAGCTTTGCCAGCAATGAGTGCTGGGAATTCATCCACAAATGCACGATTTATTCAAAGCATCGGACCCAGGCAGTCAGCAGCAAGGCCTGAAGTGTCTTTCCTGAGCTACCTGCCTTAAAGAAAAAATCAGCTGCAGGGGGATCGACTCGAGGAAAACCATCTCCAGACAGGAGTCTTTCTTGGCAGGGAAGCTGCTGTCAAGTCACCTTCTGGGAGCTCAGTGATGAAGCCAGGAGCCATGGAAATGAGAGCCCCGTTTGGGGAGAAGTTGCTGTCAGAAAATACCCGCCCAGACGCTATTGCTCACCCTCATTAATACCCAAATAGACTCAGCCCCTTGCAGCCAGACACACGACTGGTGGTCTGAGCTCACCAGTATGGGTGCTGCCTTTGAGGCCATCCGAGCCCACCCGGCCTCTGGGGCTCGGCCACAAGTTCACCAAAGAGGCTCACCCACCCTGCCAGGCCCGCCCTCAGTGTGTCTGGATGGCGGAGACTGCCTGGGCAGCCCGGGGTAGCCCAAGCTTGAATTGACATCAGACCATCCTCTTTGGGGTACCCGCATTTCTCTGAGCATTTTTATGCCAGGACAGCCCACAGATTCTTGCTTCTCCTCTATAGCCTCAAAGAACTCCCAGGATCCTTTTATCCAAGGCCTCTGAAGTTCCTTCTCAGGGGGTGGGGTACCCTTTGGTGCCCCTCGTGACCAGGTTGTGCGGGGCTGTGGGGCAGAGGGTGAGTGTTGCACATGGCATTAGAGGCCTAGCTCCACCTCTGTGCCCTCTGGGCCCTGACACAGAGTGGGACGAAGCATTTTGCAGGCTGGCCCCAGCTCCACGAGCTTAGGACAGCCCTCACACGATGCTGCCTCCGGCCTCTGTGGCCGTCCAGTCCCTCTCCTGCAGAGCCTTTCCTCACTTGGCACTGGGGGGTTCTGAGCCACTTGGGTGTTTGCACCCAGAGGCGCCCCGACTCTCACTTCCCTAATTCTACACCTATGTCTCCTGAAGTCCCACCCCTTTCCCTCAGTGGCACACAAGCAAACACTCACGTGTGCATACACACACACAGCTCACCAGTCCCGCCTGCCAAGGGGAGCTCATGCACACAGCCGGGCACCCCAACAGGCCCTGGCTTGGCTCAGGGTCTTTGCTGCCCCCCCAAAACCCACAGAATCAAAAAGGAAGAAGGGCCGGACGTGGAGTCCGGCTCATGATGCATTGAACGCACTTGGGAACGGCTGCATCCAAGGAGGTATCCCTCCAGCCAAGCGGAAGATCTCGGGCAAAAGAGATGTGGGCCCCCGAGCCAGGAAGTTGGCAAAAGGCCAGGGACATTTTGGTGGGCTGCACTAGAGAACCCTCTCTATCAGAAGGCACTGGAGTCGCTCCTGGACCCAGCAGCAGCCCGCCAGCCCGCCGCTCTTCTGGCCTGCCTTGGGAGAGGCACAGTTCCCCGAAGGCCTCCCCCTGAGCTTGGCAGCCAGACGAAGGCTCCCCTCCCCAAATAAAGCGCCTCCAGGGGCCCCGGGCAAAGCCCACTCCTCAGAGACGGGCCTAGGGAAGGTTTGTGGAGAAAAATAGCCCTCCCCTGCCCATGGCACCCAGGCCCTGCTGAGGTCACGGCTCTCAGGCTGGGGTACAGAGGCAGGGTTGGGCCCATTTCCCAACTCATCCTCCTGGACCAAGCTGTGGGCATGCTGTGGCTCCCTGGAGAAGGAAGGTGGGCTTGGAGAACAGCCCGTGTAGACTGACTGAGGAATGTCTCCACTACAGTGCAGTGGAAATGATGTTGACTTTGGGGTCAGAGGATCTGGATTCAAATCCTTCCTCTACCACTGACTACCAGTCTGCTGTTCTAAAAAATGAATTGGAGTGGAAGGAGGCAGAAGGACCAATTAGGAGGCTCGACAGTGGTCCAGGGAAGAGATGGGGAGGTTCTGAAGTGAGAAGACATGAATTCAAATCCTGCCTAGGATGCTTTGAGAAAAATCCTACCTCTTCCTTGACCTCAGTTTACTCATCTGGATTAGATTAGACTAAATGGGCTCTGAGGTTCCTTCTGGCTGTACATCTGAACCCTTTACAAAATGTGTTGTAAACATGCTATTTTTAGATAATTTTTGGTGCCATTTTTGTTAATATTATTTACTCAGGGAACAGCTTCCAACCTCCAGATTTCCAAGGCCCAACAGTTTCCCTCAGTTGGGGTCATGTTGATTGTGTCCCCCATGGTAAAAATAAAGGCAGCTGTTAGTGGAGGAGGACAGGACAGGAAGCCACTCCCATCAGCCAAAGGAGGAAGGAAAGCAGAGAGAGGCAAAAATCTGTCTGGTGGTCACCCTTTGGGCCTGCGTCCATGTCTTCTGACAAGAGGCCCAGGCTCTCCTTTCTTACACTTTACCACCGGGTTAGGGAGCTTGAAAGGCACATGGATGAACCTGTCTTATGTCAGAGTAAGGAGTCAGTTTGGTGTTGAAACTTCCTTATATTTGCAAAAAGTTTTCAGATGATGGACATTTTTCATAAAGCTTTTTGTTTTTGAAGTGTATAGATAATTTTCTTTTTTTTTCTTTTGAGGCAATTAGGATTAAGTGACTTGTCCAGGGTCACACAGCCAGGAAGTGTTAAGTGTCTGAGACCAGAATTGAACTCAGGTCCTCCTGACTTCAGGGCTGGTGCTCTATCCACTGAGCCACCTAGCTGCCCCTGCATAGATAATTTTCAACATTCGCCCTCGCAAAATCTTGTGTTCCAATTTTTTTTTCTCCCTCCCTTTCCACATCCTCTCCCCTAGACTGCAAGTAATCCAATTTATTTTAAACATGTACAATTCTTCTCTCTGTATTTTTCCATGATTCCCATGCTACACAAGAAAAATCAGATCAAAAAGGAAAAAATGAGAAAGAAAACAAAATGCAAGCAAACAACAACAAAAAAGTGAAAATACTATATTGTGATCCACACTCAGTTCCCACAAGCCTCTCTCTGGGTGCAGATGGTTCTCTCCATTACAAGACCCTTGGAACTGGCCTAAATCACCTCACTGTTAAAAAAAGAGCCACATCCAAGATGATGGACATTTTAAAAATCAATATTATTAGTATATCTTGTCTTATATTGCCTACCTTTTCCTTGCACTGTTTTCCCCGCTCCATCCTAGAGAGCCTTCTCTTACAACAAAGATTTTTTCTTAAAGAAAAAACCAAACAGCAAAGCCCATCATCACATTCAAACAAACAAAGAGACCCTGGCAATATTTGTCATGTCCCACAACTGGCCGCCCAACTTCTGCAAAGAAAAGGGAGGGGTTTTGATGTCCCTTCTTTAGAGCTAAGATTGTCTTTGAGATGTTTTGCTTTAACCATCAAAATCTGTCCGCTACTATCATCCTCCCATTTTTATTGATGAGAAAACTGAAGAACAGAGAGGTTAAATAATCTGTCAGATCTCACAGAGCATCTTGGTGAAAGGCTTAATGAATGGCTTCGGGATCCCCTGTGCCCACTACTTAGACCACTGAGGACTCTTGTTTCCTAATATTTTCCAAGAAATTCTTAAAAGAGAAGAAAACCAAGGATGATCTGATTGTAAAGATATATAGATTTCCCTCTGGGGTGCAGTGAGAGCCTGAGGTGTCAGTTCTTTGACTATCTAAATAAAAAATGGTAAGATTGAAATGAGTTATTCTTCAAGGAAGGGAGAATATTTGCTCCTCCAGTCTTTACATAATGTAGATAGCATTTGATTTGCTAATCATCACCTTAGAGTAAAGGTGATAGTGTCGTTTCTCCATCTTCTCTCTTCCCCTCAGCCCCCAGCTATTATCCCCCCCCCAGAAAAAATTAATTTTTGTTGTTAGATCTGTATTCACTCAGTCGGGGACTTTGTGCAATATCTAGCAAGGATGCAGCCTGCTGAAGGGCAGGGTCTGGGGATCTTAGGGCCCTCTCACATGGCAGATGCTTGGTCAATGTGTGTTGAAACAAGATTTTCAAGGGTGGGGGTTGCAAGGATTTTGGAAAATGCTTGTTGAATGGGATTCCCAATGATGAGAGCTCCCCAGGGGAGCACTGACTGAAGGCGACACTTCCCCCGTCACTGGTGGGATGACCATTCACGGAAGATGATCGTCCCGGCTGACTTTCTGTGCATTGTCTCATAGCACCATTCTGAGATGGAAGCACTAGAAGCTCTAATGTTCTCATTTGTAAAAGGAGAACAGGTTCCAGGGAATGGTGACTTGCCTATAGTCTCCCAAAAGTTCTGCTAGGTCTTCCTGACTGCAGCCAACTAGCTCTCCTTCCCATCCCCACCCTGGCTGCTTCTGCTTGGCGGGGGGAATGGAAAAGGGGATTCTAATTGGGTTGGTCTAGATCTTGAGATGCCATGATTTGATGTGTATATGTATGTGTGCACATGTGTGGGGATGTATATGCCCATGGCTGTATGTGAGATCAGTCTATCCAACCTAAGCCTGACAGTGACTGTGAAGAAGCCATTACTTTTCACTCTGCCATCTAAATAAAGAAATGGGCTTGCACTGTCTCTGTCTGTGTGTCTGTCTGTTATCTCTGTCTCTGTCTCCCTCCATTTCCGTCTCTCTGTCTTCCTCTCTCCCCAAAACTCAGAATTTTTACAAACAAATCCCCACACTGTGTCACAATCTTGGCTAGCGCCTTTTGGTTTTGTACTCCCAAGGAGAGGCCACTGGAGCCACTGGGAATCAGAGTTGCTCTCTTCTCGAAAATTAATGGGGACAACAACAAAAGAAATCCAAATTTCCTACCTGGAGACCATGAGTGTTTCTATCCCCAGGACCAATGGAGCTCCACTTTGACTTACCGGGGAAAGATGTGCCAGCTCCAGTGCCCTTTATGCCCAATGCCTCCCCACACAGAAGCAGCCAGACATGCTGAGTTATGATAATGGCTTTTATAACACATATAGTTGTCCCAAGAACTTGGGGATTCAAATGGGGATTGATGCGCCTTCTGTCTAATTTAGCTTGAAAAATAAAATAAAAGCCGCTTCTTGTGCCAGTTAGGGCCTATTTTCTAAGGTTCTAAATAGATGGTTACTCACGTCTGATTTCAAGTCAAATTTCTAATCAGGTCAAGAGTGAGTGCATGGGGCAGTTCTTCCCTATGATCCATCTTTCCCATCTCCTGACCTCGGTGGAGGGCTCTGTTCAGTTTGGGCTACCCTAGAACAGGAAGAATATTGATAAATTGGAGAGCGTCTACAGGAAGCCAACCCTGATGGAGAAGGGTCATGTAACAGGAAGATTAGCAAAGGAAATGGGGGTATTTAGCTTGGAGAAGAGAAGGTCCAAGGAATATGAGAGTCTTTTTCAAGGATGCGAAATGTGAAAGGCTAAGGTGTGCCGGAAGAATTGATCTTGTTTGGTCTCCTGGGGTAGAGCCAGAAGCAGTGTGAGAAAAGGTCTGATGAGGCCAGTTTGGACTTTATGTCAGGGAAAACTTCCCACCCTTTGGAACAGCCCAAAGTGGACTGGGTTAGCTCACTCCCTCAAAAGAACTTCCCCACCCTCATTGGAGAGCTTCAAGCCAAGAATGGCAAGCCACTTGATGGTTTTGTGGAGTGTCCATTTCTTTTGGTTATGACCTAGATTAGATGGCCATTGAGGTCCCTTCCAGTTCTAGACAATGACAGAATTCTGTCCATTTGGCAAGGGACTCCCCCTGTTCAGACAGAACCCTCCACCAATGTTGAATTCTTCATTCAACAATCATGTTAGGCAGTTGCTATGGATACCGAAGAGTGTTTTAGGAAGGTAAGATTCAGTCCCTTGTCTCAAGAACTTATAGACTAGACATGCAAAGAGACTAAAACACTGAAAACAACAAAACAACAAAAAAATGACAAAATCTGGAGGGAGATTCTTAAGACCACGTAGGCGAGTGGACAGCCAGTCAGAGAGGGGCTCGCATCCTTCCCCAGGCACCGACTGCCTGGGTGATCATGGGCAAGGCACCTTGTTCCTCAGCTTGTCAGCCTGTCTGGACAAATAACTTCTAGGTCCCTCCTAGCTCTGACCCTATTGTTCTGTGGCCATGAACATCTCATGGAAGGAGTTCCATTGGGGTTGAGTTTAAAGGGTGGACAGGAATTAAGGGGAAAAAAGGAGCCAGGGAGAGTTACTACAGCAGCCCAAGGAAAGGCGGAGCATGGAGGAGCACATGGCCTATTTGGGGAGCTCAGAATAAAGCAATTTGGTAGAAACTGAATAGAAGGGGGAGTGAAGAGGGGAGAACCCAAATGTCTGATCCATCGATCCCATATCGTGTCATCATGAGAGTGAATTGTTGAAAATGACCTCAGGGGCCATCCCCACTGAGGTTTATGGTCGCCATTTTTAAAGGAGTCTTCAGGAATCGCCAGTCTTATCCTCCAAGGTGAATCCACATTACTTGATAATTGTCTAATATATGTCAGTCCTGTCTCATCCACCAAATTGGAGCAAGGAAAGGTGGCTGTGGAGGCTGTTTAAACCAAGGCACGCCATGACCAGAAGCTGCTATCCCTGATAAGAGGTCACCTTGAAGGGAGGACCTGAATGCCTTCAACTAGGGTCCTTGGGATGGAGGGACGAACAAGCGGCCTTTCTGCCCCTGCTACCACATAGGAACCAGGTAGTCCCACAAGCTGGCCCTCCCTCCCTCCACTGATGGGGAAAGACTCCCCAGCTCGGGCAGTAACTCTCCTTTCTGCCACTCTAGCCGTACAATTAGTTTTGAGCATCGTGGGGGGAAACCTGGCAGGAACAGAAATGCCGAGCCCTGCTAGCAAACAAGGATCCAGCAGACTGAGACTCACTGGGAAGCCTGTTTCTCCTTCCTGTCGACTTTCCGAGAGGCAAACATTTGGGGGAGCAGCAAAATATGGACTTTTAAAGAGGTAAAAAGTGGTCAGTTTCATGTCTAAGAAGCCTTTGGCCAGCAGACACTTAACACTGATGAGGGGCTTCCCGTCGGGCGGATTCCGGTGGTCGGTCTCTTTGTTGCCTGTCCGAGGCGATGGGGAGGACGTTTCCCAGGTTCTCCCGCTAACTAACCGTTTTAATGAGCAGCCTTGCACAGCAGCCCCAGGTTATCTGCACCAGAGGTGAGTGCTCTGCTGGTTCTCTGACCTAGTCCAGAAAAACACAACAAAACAAAGCTTTCTTGGGGCCACGGCATATGTCTGCCTTCATCATTTATAAATCAAGGCTATTTGCAACGTGGAGATCCGTGCTTTAGCCCGTCCAGGAGGATTTCCTGCTTCCTTTGACCAGCATTCAGCCAAACTTGCTCCAGGTTCTCAGGGACCCCAGGGAGCTAACGCTGATTCCAGGTACGAGCACCCTGCTGCTGCTTAGAACTCAGACCTCTAGTGGGGTGCTGGTATTTACCCAGGACTACCCAGGAAATGGGATCAGGACTCCTTGCCCCATCCAGTCCCCTTCAGGGCTGACCACAGAATTTCACCACCTCCATGGGGCTGATTCTTGACAACATTATGGCACGGATGCTCAAGTTATCCTCAGACGCCCAGGTTTTTTTCCCTTCTCTATCCATGCAACAGCAGAAGTCCTCCTCCTGACTGCTGGGAGTCTCTGAATGTCATGGAACGATGACCTCAAATTCCCTCTCCATCCCATCCCAGCAGCCATGGAAGGGCTTTGGGACGTCTTTCTTTGCCTTGCTACCTTTCCTTCCTCCTTCTGCCCCTTCTTCACCCAGGCCTCTGGATTTAGGATGTAAGGATCTGGGTCTAAATCCCAACTGTGATTTATTAACAAGGGAAATTCTGGGCCTCCATTATGTCATCTGTAAAATGGAGTCAGACAAGATGACTCCAAAGACTTCTCCTTGTTCTCAATCCTATTATCATCCTAGCAGAGTGATGTTCCCAGATACAGAGAGAGAGAGAGAGAGAGAGAGAGAAAGAGAGAGAGAGAGAGAGAGAGAGAGAGAGAGAGAGAGAGTGAGTTAGGTTTTTAGTATTTAATCAGCAGAGAAAGCCCAGGAGTAGGGGCTCAGGGAGCTGAGCTTTTGCCCAACTCACAAGGGAGGGTAGAGGATAATTTCTGTGATCCCTCCAACTTCCATTCTTCTTCAGCATCTCAACCATTCTACCCCTTCTAACGTGTCTCCCTCAAAGTCACAAGGAAAAAGTTGGAGGGGGTGGGCTGAGTGGGAGAGACCCCAGGACTCATCTACCTCAGCCCAACAAAAATTCCCTATGGTATCACATGCAACATGTAGTTGGCAAGTTTTTTCTTAAAACCTCCAGTGAGCAAAAGCACGCTCTGCCCAAAGTAGCACCTTCCAAGTAATACACTGGGCACGCCAACCTTGTCGAGAGCATTTAGAGGATAAGGTGGGAGGCCGAGCAGATCATCAGCCCAAATCCCTCTCATGCCCAGTGGGCATTGTTCAGGACCCACCTCCAATAGTCCCATGAAGCTCATTTCTGGCCCTGCTTCTAGCTCAGACCTAAAGCCGGGGAGCTTACAGGGATGAGACCCAATGTCTGTTTCTGCAGGCAATGCATCCTCTGCCTGCACAGCAGCTGGAGGAGTACAAACATTTATTAAACACTTACTGTATGCCAGGTGCTGTACTATATGCTGATGAGAGAAAGAAAAGCAAAAGAATATGGAAGGGTTCCAGGCCCAAGCAAACCCACCTTCCTTCCTGTCCCAGGCTGCTGCTGACTTCTGTCCTGGGGGCTTCTTGCCATGGCCTGCCACATTCTCCCTCAGGCCCAGGAGGATAAGAGCTGCCCTTCTTCTGGGCTCAGGACTCAGCATAGAGCCTGGCACACATAAATCAGGGTGGGGGTGGTACCTGGGAGACACTTGGAGACGGACTTGACAGCTCACTGGAGGGGGTGGCCCGGGGGGGTATCTGTCAGAAAACAGTTGGGGACCACACTGATTTTAAGTCCTCTCTTCACCAAGGCAGCATGGCATAACGGAGAGAGAGCTGGCCACAAAGTGGGGGGCCCAGTGCCACTGACCCCTGCAGGCTGTGTCACCCACCCCCACCAGCTGCAATCACTGACTCTTGGTGCCTCAGGCAATGCTCCCCAGAGAGCCCATAAACTGCACAGGATATGCCAACCACCTGCACGTAAAGGTTCCATGTACCAGTGAAGCTGGAGGTTCACCCCCATAATTATCCTATTTCTAGATGCTGCTCCCTCCCCCCTCCAGAAGGTCATAGGTCTTGAGCCCCTTAAGGGCTTCATAAAATCCCCAGCACCTGAAATCATGACTTATTGAGCCAAATGAAATCGAACTGACTTAATGGCCAAAGACACATAATGGCAGAGCCCTGGGCAAAGGGGCAGGAAGACTTGAGTGCAAATTCTGCCTTAGGAGCCACGTGATGCTAGACTTAACCCCTGCACGCCAGATTTCTTCATCTTTAAAGTGGGGATAACAACAGCATCCGGGCATTGTTGAGCAGGTTCCGTGAGGTGACTTTGGGAGCCCTGTGCCCTTTCTAAGTGTCACTATTGTTTGGGAATACGCTCCACGTTTCTGTCATTTGTCACGGTGCACGCAGGTTTAGGGGGCAGTTTTAAGCCCTACCTTTCACTGAACAATCCAGTTTCCACCAGTGTGGCAAGACAGCAGAAAACTGTGGACAAAGTGGGAAACCCTTCCTCCACTCCAGCCTGAGTGTGGAAGGATGGCACCCGGGCAAGTGCTGGGTCAAAGCGAGCTCCCTGGCGTGAAGGAATCGAGGCTGGTCATCAAACAATCTTCACCCACACTGAAGAAGGAGGCTGATGGCGAGGGTGGGGGCTCGGTGGAACATCTGTCCTGTTCAAGGACTATAGACTGGGGGCACAGAGTGCCATAAGAGCTTCCTTCTCCACTTATTTAAGCGACTCTGCCATCTTTACAATTCAAGAGCCTGAGGTCCCCTTTCTACCCAGCTTCTTTGTGTGTTCCTGCCCTAGGCATCAGTTGGGATTTGAGAGAAACATGGCCCTAACTAGCAAGGTCTTCCCTTGCAGTGTTAGCGCCTCCAGAGACCTGTGGGAGTGGGGTGCAAAATCAGGAGAGGCAAGTCTGTGCAGCTAGTCCCCCGCTCACCGGGGAGGGAGATCCCCTGTGAATTTTTCTGGGAACTCACCCAAGGTTAAAGGTTCACACCTCGCCAAACCACTCTCCAGCTGCATTATTACTGAAGAAATGAAAGTTTCATCAAACAGCCAAGGAGAGAACATTTAGCCGCCCGTCAACACCCCGCTCCTCGTCGAGACGTCAGCAGCGCCAATATTTGCTTGTTTACGGATTTCCGTTATCAATAATTAAGAAACACCGGTCTCCCGCGGTTGGGGAAAATATAGACCTTCTTCCCTGAGGTCTGTTGATGTTCTTCTTCCCAAGCAACCGCCATGGAGATTAAATTTCAGAGCGAGATTTATTTTGTGCCCTTGTCCTGTGGGCCACCAGAGACCCGCGCGGTGCAGGCAATCTGATCAGAATAATGCATAGGAACATATTTCAGAAAACCAATAATTGTCTGTGCAAGGGACCCCCAGAAACGCAGCCAGGCTTCTCCCCTTTTCCCAACATCCCTGCATCCTGGCTTCTGAAGGCTCTGCCCCGGCGCGCCTCCACATCACCGGCCTGAAGCGATCACCGGCGGACAGTGCACAATTTATTGTAATTTCTACCCTGCAGCCCCCAAATCAGAGTGGCGTTTTACATGCAGGCCCGAGATAACATTTTACGGCATTTGTTTCTGAGAGCATCCTCCCCAGCCCCTGCAATAGGTCCTGCAGGTTGTTGTTGTTTTTATGATGTTCAGGAACAGTTAAGTCCAAGCACAGAAAAAATGACCCCAACAGGCTGTATTTAAATGGTTTCCTCCTTTAACCTCTTGACTCACCTGCATAAAAAGGCATCTTTCAGAAACTAGTCCCAAACAGAATCACCGCCTGTTTGCTTTCCCCAAACCCTGGTGGAATAAGCAGAATTTGTAACAAGATCCCGGGGCCCATTTTTTATTCTGCTCATATTTGCAATGATTTTATAACGGGAGGGAGCGCTGCCTTGCTCACATGAGCACAATCAGGGCATCCTGGGATTAAGAACCATTTAGGGCCCCTCTCTTAAAGCGACTCCCTACCCAGCAGCAGAAGGAGTGGGAGCCATCGTTTCCTTTTATTGGGGGGAACTTTATTGTTATGGTCAAGAAGCTTGGAGCGAAGGCTCGTGCAGAACCGCCCTGTGCACCCCCCACCCATTACCAACGTGGAGAGTGGTATTGCAAGAAATTACCCAGGTGCCAAGGAGAGAAATGCATGAATCCTTAATGGCCAATTCCCCATTTTATCATGACGTGGTCATGCACTGGGGAGATCTCAGGAGATTTTGACTTGGAATATTTTCTTTGCGAACATGGACTGATGTCCAGATTGCTCAAGAACAAATGGGGTGAACGGCTGAAAAATGGCAGGAAGAAGAGCCAGGTAATCTCGCCAGGCTCCGAGAAGTCTAATCGTCGGGGAGCGGCAAGGGCAATTCTGCAAGAGAGAAGCCAGTGGTCTGCAAATGGATGGTGGGAGCCAAGTCGTCCCGGAGAAAACACTATACATAACTTACTGTATTCTGGTGAATGGGGCTTATGGAACTCAGAATACTCCGGAAATACCCTAGAATCCACCGATTGGTCCTTTGATAAGTGGGTGCATGGCCTCCAGATCCCGGACCCCAAACTCTCCTTGTCTCCTTTATTAGAGAGAAAAAACAAAACCAAAAAACTCATTGCCTTGCAGTCCAGCTGGTGAAGGGCCATCCGTCTTAGCCAGGCTGGTCAGTGGAAACACAGACTGGCACTGGCGGTTGCCCAAAGTCTCGCCACCCGGCTAGGAGCTTACGCTGCACTGGGAATGGCCTCCCAGAGCCTGCAATCACTTCCATAGCACAAGAAGCCTCCAAAGAGAAATGTAATGACATTCAAGAGGAAAGCCAACTGATTTTCATGCAGTTTGGGGGGAGCTCCAAAGCTTTCAAGGACCACAAGGGCTGAAATCTTTTCCATGTGAACCAGCCAAACATGGAAGCTACTCTTGAGAAACAGGATGTCAGACCACGCTTTCCAGAAAATGCACGCTAAGGGACTGACGTCTCCACTGAAACATTGTGATTGGGAGGACGACAAAGTCTCCCCAAAACTTACCTGGCTGGTGGCCCAAGGCCAAGGATCGAACCTGACCTGTTAAAGAGCATCAGAGCAGCTACTGAAGCACAGGAGGTTTATGAAAGTCTTCTCTCTTACCCACACAGCCAACCGGCCCAAGAAGAGGGGCTCCCTCCTGAGTCACGAAGCACCCCTTCCCCCAGAGATCTCTGAACTGGGCTGCTGGCTGTTTATCATCAATGGATGTCTCAGCAAGCACTCGCTCGTTACAGTCTGATCAGCACATTGAACGTCCAGCTGGGTGAGCCCTGGTTCCTGAATTGTGGGCTGGGTCTATACTATCCCTGAGGAAGGTAAGCAGACCAGGACAGCCTTTCTCCTTCCCATCCCACCACTTGGAGGAACTTGGGACAGTGGTAGTATTGTGCCTTATTGTGAGGCTGAAATGATAAAGCAATCTGGAATCTAAAAGCAGACACAAGGGCCCAAGCTCAAGGATCTGGAACCTGCAGCAGATCCCTAAGGCATCTGGGCCAAGAGTCTCTAGCCAACAGAAAGTCCAAAGGAAATATCAGGAAGACTTTGTCCCATACACCCTGCCTTAATAACCTTAAAGACTGATTAAATCCCAACTTCTTTTTAGTCATTTCTGATTTTTTCATTCACACATTTGCCCCAACCTTTTCTGAGCCATTTAGATTTTGCCCCTGTAGATATTATTCTATTCTATTCTATTCTTATTATTAGGGAAATGTGTTTCATAAATGACATTAGCTTTACTGTGAAATAGCCTTTCCTTATATTTATCTAAAGTTAGCCTTCTCCAGTTTTATATCCTCATTCACGGCTGGTAAAATTGAAAATTCATAGTATCTTTCACAAAAATAACCCTATTCAATACAAGTGATTCCTTATATTTATCTAACGTTAGCCCGCTCAAGTTTTATGTCCTCATTCATGGCTGGTAAAATTGGAAATTCATAGAATCTTTCACAAAAATAACCCTACTCAATAATCTTTTTATTGGGAATATAACCATTGTAAAGTAAAAAAAATTGATAGATGAGTCTGTATGTATATATATATATATATTCATATATACACATATATGTATACATATATATATATATTCAGATTTATAATTATAAAGAACTAAAACCAGCCTAAATGTCCAACAAGTCATAAAGGACCGACTCAGCTAAGATATAGCCATGGCACAACATGGGATAATGCAGAAAGGGTTAAGCAGAAGCACAACCAAGAAATTCAGACAAATGTATAATTAAAACGAGCAGCTACAGCGGATGGAGTGCTGGGCCTGGAATCAGCAACTCTCATTTTTCTGAGTTCAAATGCGACCTCAGACTCTTACTAATTGTGCGACGCCGGACAAGTCACTTCATCACGTTTGCCTCAGTTTTCTCATCTGTAAAATGAGCCATGGAAGGAAAGGGAACCCCTTCCCCCCTGCCAGGATCTCTGCCAGGAAAACTCCATGTGGGGTCTTAGAGAGTCAGTCAAGACTTAAAATGACTGAACAACAACAAAATCATTAAAACAGGGTTTTTACAAAATGCTAAGACATGTACATTATCTCACTTTGTGAGATGGGTACAATTGCTATGCCCATTGAGCCTCAGATAGTTGGGGGGCATTGCTCAGAATCAGACAGGAAGTAAAGTTTGAGCCAGGATTGGGAGCTCAGAAAACAGTCAGTCACACAACTCATATATAAAGGAAGTCATGCAAAAGGGAAAAAAAAAAAAAAAAACAGAAAAAGAAAAAAAACAAATGCACCAATGACCTCTATGCAAAACAAACCGTAGGCAGAGATATGGAGATGAATGAACAGGGAATGGAAGAGGACTCGGGGTAAATGATAAACTGTTCTTACAGTCTCCTGCATGGAAATTCATCTTTCTCCATGTAAATAGCGGTGAATATGGAGGGTCAGGGAGGGAAGATGTGGAGAGGGTGGGCGGCTGTATAGAGAGCAGAGAATCATCTCAGACAAGGACCCGTGATGGAGCAGGGATGTCCCGGTCTCGGTGCCCCGGGCACAGATGCCCCTTCTCCCTTTGGATGCCTGCTTCCAAACAATGTGACTCACGTCTCATGGGGGGGGGGGTGGCTCTGATTGGCTGCAGGTGCTCAGGACAGATGTAGGAGAGGAGGCAGCTTCCAGCCATGGAGCCTCCTGGAGTTGGCCATTGGAAAGATGGGATTCAACTCCAGGCAAGGACAGGAAAGGAAGCTTTCTCTCTATGCCCAGAGGTTTGTCTCCCAAAGGGGAGAAGCAGCCAGACCCACCCAGAGGCCCCTGGCCACCTTACCTTCTAGGGCGGTCCCTTTCCTCCAGCGTCCACCTCGGGCTCCTCGAACGGCCTTGGGCAGCCTTCAGGTGTGGGGAAAGCCCCTCCATGCTCACAGAGAGCAGGTGTGGACAGCGAGAGCCGCAGGGCCAGGCTCGCGGGGATGAGAAAACCATGGGCTCTGGAGAGAGGGGCTCAGAACCTTCAGTGCGGTGGGGGAAGCTCAGGGCACGGGGTTGGCCAGGCCGCCATCTTGCCTTGCCATCTTCAAGGCTGGCCCAAGGCATGGCTGGAGCCCAGGATTTCAACAAAAGCTGATTGCATTGATGTGAACATGGCAGAATTCCAGGGACCGTGTACTGTTCCTTTTCTCTGCCTCAGTTTCCTTATCCAGAAAATGAAGGCCCTGGGTTAGATTTTCCATCAAGTCTCTTCCAGATTAAAGCTGGAAGCTCCTGTGGCTGTCTGGGCAGGACCCACAGAGTAGGAGAGAAGGAGGAGCACCTAAGGCCTAGACACAGATGAGAGCCCGGCCCCAGGCCACAGCCCAGATCCGCAAAGTTCTCCTGAGCCCAGGAAAGCCGGAACACCATGAAAAGGACCCACCTAAAATAAAGGTGTCCATAAAATAATATTTCAGGGTGAAGCTTTATATGCCGAGAGAAATGGGCTTTTATGGCTGAATTATAAATCTCAGAGAGCTCGTGACGGAGATGTTGGCAGACGTATGGACCTGGTGCAGCATGGGCAGGGCCGGTAATGCGGGATGGATTGGCGCTCTTGGAGCGTTTCCCTTCTGTCTCCCCGGCCAGCGGGCCCCACACTAGTGCATCATGGGGAGCCCGGGCAGCCTCCTGAGCATGGGAGCAGCCACTCAGACTGGGGCTTTGGGGATGTTCAGTTTGGTGGAGGCTGGGTTGGAAAAGGAGAAACGGGACCAAGAAAACCAATTAGGCGACTGATGCCATGGTAAATCCCAGGGAAAACTTCCTGATAATTGGAGCGCTTCAAATGGTGAATGGCCTGACTGCTGAGGTACTTGTTGAATGAATTAATATAACGAACCTAATTTCCCTTTTATGACTTCCTGTGTATGATGAGTGCCTTCAGAAGTAGACTCTATGCTCCTCATAGGCAGGAATCCGAGGGAGAACATTGTGGTGATTGAAGGTGATTGCCTATAAAATTTAGAATTGCTATTGTGAATGCAAGGAAGCTAAAGGTTCCTGGGTAATGGGTAGCTCATGAATAATGGATCTGCCATTTTCTGGCCAAGACTGGCTTTTGCTTATTTCAGAAGGGTCAAAAGGCCCTGGGACCATCATCCTCTTTCTTCATGCGACCCCTTTTTAGTAATATAACAAAGGAATTATCAGGCCACTCCCAGAGATTGGCTAGGCTCTGATTCCCATTGAGCATGAATAAAAAGGGATGGAAGGGGAGTGAGAAAGCCCTTATTGTTACTATGTGCCCAGCACTGGGCTTAGAGCTGGGGAGAGAAGGGGAAAAGCAAGACAGCATTGCTGCTGCCCTCCGGAAGGAAGCTTATGTCCGGTTTAGGGGAGACAACACACACACTCACACACACACACACTCACACACACACACACACACTCACCCACACACTCACACTCTCACTCACACACACACACACACTCACTCACACACACACACACACACACACACACACACACAAAAAGGGAGAATTTGCCCCAGGGCAGATGGAATGACTTTTCTGATATAAGGATGATTCCAGGGACCCTCAGAATGTGGGGGGGGCAGAGGGCATTTCCAGCACTAATTATCTGCCAGGCACTGTGGTCAGCACTAGGGATGCCCACAAAGGCAAAGACCCCATCCCTGCCCCCAAAACTCCCACTCCACAGCAAGAATAGGTAAGGCAACAAGCAGAGACTGGCACGGCACAGAAACAGGACAGACAGACGCTGGTCCTTCATCTCAGGACTGGAGCTGCTTGTGAAAGGGCTGTGAGCAGCCACGTGCCTCCTGCATCTTGGAAATGAGAGACCCCGAGGGTCTGGGCCCTGCACTGGAGGAGTTGGGCTGGCACACTTAGAGAGGGCATCCTGAGCCACTGTGATCAGGGCAGCCCTCATGGCCAGCGTGGGGGCAGCAGAGCAAGGCTTCCCCGGGGCTGGTCACCTGGGCAGCGCCTCCTTCTGTGGCCAAGCTGCCCAGAAGACAGGAAGAAGTCACATGGTCTGCCTTCTATCCCCCCCAGGAAGTGCCCTCAGACCCAGAGCCTCTCCCTTCCCTCTCCTGCCCCATGCCCAATTTTCTTTTTTTTTTTATTAAAGCTTTTTATTAACAAAACATTCACAGATAATTTCCAACATTGACCCTTGCAAAACTTTGTGTTCCAGATTTTCCCCTCCTCCCCATCCCCTCCCTAGGTGGCAAATAGTCCAATATGTGTCAAAAATATACATTAAATCCAATATATGTAAATGTATTTATACAATGATCTTCCTGCACAAGAGAAATCAGATCAAAAAGGAAAAACAAATGAGAAAGAAAATAAAATCCATTCACAATTTTCCATCATCAGCAAATGGGCAGCGCCATCTGTCCCCCCAGTTCACTATGGACTTTCTCACATCCTTACCCTCTCTGACCCTGTTCTTCCCTCTTGGCTTTGCCTGTTGGGTAGAGAGGACAGGACACTGCTCCTCAGGCAGAGGGTCTGCATTTGAATCCTACCCCTGACATTTGCTGTAGGAGTGAGCTGGGGCAAGCTCAGCTGGCTCACCCATAAAAAGAGGTTAGGCCCCTTGTGGGCTCAGCTGGTCCATGGTCCTGCTCGGAATTCCTGGGTCTTCATCCGGCTGGATGACCTGACCCTTCCAGCTCTGAATCCCATACTCCACAGGCTGGGCCTGCCAAGGTCAGTAAGACTGGGAGTGCTGGTGGGGCAGCAGGGTACCAGGCCCGGAGTCACCTCCCTCCTAATTCCATTTCAGACACCAGCTGTGTGCTCCTGAGCAAGACCTTTAACTTTGGATGCCTCAGTTTCCTAAACTGCATGTCAAATTAAAACCACAATAATAGCACCTGCCTCCCAGGTGGTCATGAGGATCAAATGAGATGAGGATTGCGAGCATGGCATATCCTGGGTGCTTAATGAATGCTTGTTTCCTGGAGCACATCACTTAATCTCTCTGCTGCATTTTCCTCCCTGGAGGGGCCCTCTTCAGATCCACGGGCCACCTGTTTCACGATGCCCTCCCCGACCATCGCACCCTACCCCAGAGGGCCTCTCCCAAAGCCGCCCCAGCATTATGGGCGCTTCCCCTGGAGCCACTGCTGCTTTGAATTTGAAATTCTATTAGTTACAGGCCAGCCAAACATGGACAACCTCCCCCCGATCATCACTACCCACGGAGCAGCGTATAGCTCATCCTTCCATTGCCAGCCAGAAATCAGCTGGTGGAAGGCCCCAGGCTTGGGAACTTGCCCGATAGCCATCCTCCTCATCTTTTGTTTTAGAACTTTTTGTCAGGTGCGATGAGAGCAAAATGGAAACACACATTGGGGCTTACCTCCCTCCATCCCACCGCCGGCATCCCCATTATCTGGAACTTCAAAGCTGCTGCTGGCATAGCTCTGGGCACGGAGAAGACATTCAAGACACAGTCGTGGGTGCTATGGCAAGCACTGTTGAGAAAACCCGTCCAAACAAGATCGGCCATCTCTTCAAGTTCATTAGTCTCCCCCCTGCCCGCTCCCCTCTCAGAAAGTCTGCCCGCTGGAGCAGCCTATAAGCTTCTGCCTTATTCTGCTGCCGACTAATTTCTGGTGCAGCCTATCAATAATTGACGATCCTTCATGAAATACTTAGTCTGGACCTTGGCCCCGTGCTGGAACTGGGGCGACAATACAAAGACTGAAAACAGTCCTTCCTCATTAAGAGCTTATATTCTAATGGAAAGGCAACCAATACATATAGAATTATATATGTATATATGTATTGGTTGTATATATGTTTATATATACTTATAATTATATATGTATATATGTATTGGCTGTATATATGTTTATATATATTTGTAATTATATATTTGTATATGTATTGGCTGTATATATGCTTATATATACACTTGTAATTATATATGTATATATGTATTGGCTGTATATATGTTTATATACTTATAATTATATATTTGTATATGTATTGGCTGTATATATGCTTATATATACACTTGTAATTATATATGTATACATGTATTGGTTGTATATATGTTTATATATACTTGTAATTATATATGTATACATGTATTGGCTGTATATATGCTTATATATACTTTTTTTTAAATTTTATTTTATTTGTAAAACATATGTGTGGGTAATTCTTCAACATTAACCCTTACATAGCTTTCTGTTACAGATTTTTCCCCCCAACTCCCCACCCCTCCCCTAAATGGCAGGTTATCCACTACATGTTAATTATGTTAAAATACTTGGCAAATCGAATATATGTATTCATATTTCCCAACTTATCATTGTTGTGCAAGAAAAATTGTATCTACACAAAAGACATCAGATAAAGGAAACACAATGTAAGCAAACCTCAATAGAGAGCATGAATATGTTATGTTGTGGTCCACATTTCATATCCCTCTCTCTGGGTGTATATGGCTTTCTTCAGTGAACAATTGGAACTGGTTTGAAACATTTCATTGTTGAAGAATCAGAATTGGTCATCATGTAATACTGTTGTTGCCGTGTATGATGATCTCCTGGTTCTGCTGATTTCACTCAGCATCAGTTCATGCAAGTCTCCCCAGGCCTCTCTGAAATCGTCCTGCTGGTCGTTTCTTACAGAGCAATAATATTCCATAACATTCATATACCATCATTTATTCAGCCATTCTCCAATTGATGGGCATCCCTTCAGTTTCCAGTTTCTTGCCACTACATAAAGGGCTGCCACAAACATTCTGGCACATGTGGGTCCCTTTCCCTCCTCTAAGATCTCTTTGGGATATAAGCCCAATAGAAACACTGCTGGGTCAAAGGGTATGCACAGTTTGATACCTTTTTGAGCATAATTCCAAATTGCTCTCCAGAATGGCTGTATCCGTTCACAGTTCCATCAACAATGCATCAGTGTCCCAGCCCTCCCACATCCCCTCCAACATTCATCATTAACTTTTCCTGTCATTTTAGCCAATCTGACAGGTGTGTAGTGATACCTCAGGGTTGTCTTGATTTGCATTTCTCTGATCAACAGTGATTTGGAGCACCTTTTCATATGACTAAAAATAGTTTTAATTTCATCCTCTGAAAATTGTCTATTCATATCCTTTGACCATTTATCGATTGGAGAATGGCTTGAATTTTTATAAATATGAGACAATTCTCTATATATTTTAGAGATGAGACTTTTATCAGAACCGTTAAATGCAAAGATGATTTCCCAATTTATTGCTTCCCTCCTAATCTTGACTGCATTGGTTTTGTTTGTACAGAAACTTTTTAACTTAATATAGTCAAAATTATCCATCTGGTTTTCAATTAAGAGTTCCAGTTCTTCTTTGGACATAAATTTATTCCATCTCCGAAGGTCTGAGAGGTAAACTATATTACGTTCCTCTAATTTACTTATAGTATCACTCTTATATCCAGATCATGAACCCATTTAGATCTTATCTTTGTATGTGGTGTTAGGTATGGGTCAAGCCCTATTTTCTTCCACACTAGTTTTCAATTTTCCCAGCAGTTTTTGCCGAATAGTGAGTACTTATCCCAGAAGCTGGGGTCTTTGGGTTTATCAAAGACTAAATTACTATAGTTATTGCCTAGTTATGCTTATATATACTTGTAATTATATATGTATATATACATATATGTCACAAATATATATATATATAGGTATATATCACAAATATAAAATGAATACATTCAAATAAATACAATGGAGTGAGTCAAATCCAAGGCATTTGGGGAGGGAAATCAGGGGCAGTTAGGAAGATCACTGAGTGTCGTCTTCAAAGAAGAAAGGGGTCCCCTGAGGTGGTAAGGAGGGAGGAAGGGCATTCCACACAGGGGCACAAACAGGGTTAAGGTCCTGACTGAGGAGCAGAGAGGAGACCATCTTGGCTGGAGTTCAGAGTGCAGCCCAGGAGGGCTGTCCAGGGAGCCTGGTTCTATAGCCCTTTTCCAGCCAAACAGAGAGGTTAGAGTTCATCCTAGAGGCCATAGGAAGCCAATGGGCCTGATTGAGGAGGGGAGTTGAATGCTGGGATCTGGTGGTTAGGATGGCTTGGGGAGCCAAGCTTGGGGCCAGGACTGTCTTTTTTCTTTTTTTGTATCCCTGGCCCTTAGCACATTGCCTAGCACCTAGTAAGCACTTAACGATTGAAGTGAATTGTGCTTCAGTTTGTGTCCTCAGTACTTAGCACACAGCAGGCGTTCAGCAAAAGTTGATTAATCCCTCAATTGATCTGCTCCCCCCAAATTCAAAGGTTCCTGGACCATCCTTTTATGGACAACTTGCAACTGGGAGGGGAATAGTGCTTCTGTCCGATGTGTAGCAAAAGAGAGAACAAAAGCAAGCCAGAAAGAAGCTTTTCTCTTCCCAAAGTCAAATTCACTTTTTTTCCATTCACTTCATTTTGGTGTGAGCCCATGCAAGCAGAAGGTCTCATCCTATCCCCTTCTCTTTCAGCATGTTAATGCCCCCTCCAGGCCTCGGTTTGCCCATCTGAAAGGTGGGGCCATCGGACCGGCTGGCCTCCGAGTCCTCTCTAGCTCTGGGCCTGGGAGGCTAAGGACGGTACCGATTGTGTGACCTCTGTGGGAAGTGGGGTCCACCCAAGCTGGGCAGGGCCTCCGGGGACCAGGACCATGGGGAAGCCCTCCCAAGCTCAGAGGCCCACCATGGAGCTACCTTGGCCCCACAGGCCAAGAAAGTTGACCCTCCTTTAGCAGATCCCACCCAGAGCCTGGCTGCTGCTCCGCTCTATGACAATGATTCAAACAAACATGCTTTTAGCCCCACAAGCCAGTTGGGATAATCAAGGCTAATCTGCAGCATAATGTAAATAGCACCACAAACAGTAAATGAAGCCTATTAAAGTCTGCAGGCTATATTATAGATTTGTATTAAAGAAAAAAAGGGAGAGGAGCAAAGAAAGCAACAATATCCTAGGCAAAAGAGCTGGGGGGCTTTTCACTATGATTTGGGGGTCCACAAACTCCCTTTTTAACTTCCCAACTTGGGTAGTTAGATCAGCTCCAAATTGCCTGAAACTTTCTTCCCTCAAAAGTCTTCTATTTATCATAAGTCAACTCCCTTTTTTGAAAAAATAAATTGGCTGATAGGGATCCACATACAAAATATTTCAAGGGAGCCCTGAGGTTGATAGATTTCCATGCACATCTCATAATTCTTCATTAAGGGGAAACGTGACTTTGAGAGAAAACAATCCACTCAAGGATTTCATCCAAACTGGGAGGAGGCGTTGGACAATCGCCTCCCCTCCTTCCCTGCCTCTCCATAGGATAGACAGCTCTGGAAAAGGACAAGAACAAAATCCACATTTTCCCTATTCTCTCTCTCTCTCTCTCTCTCTCTCTCTCTCTCTCTCTCTCTCTCTTTCTCTCTCTCTCTGTCTCTGTCTCTTTCTCTCTCTCTGTCTCTGCCTGCCTCCCTCCATCCCTCCTTTTGTCCCTCCATCTCTTTCCCTCTCTCCCTCCCTCCTCTCTGTCTCTCTCTCTTCCTCTCTCTTGCTTTCTTTCTCTTGTTTTCTCTCTCCCTCTCTCCCCCACCTCTTTTTTTTAATTTAGAGAAATCTTGAAAAACACAAAGCGGCAGGATTTTGGCATGCCCCTCTGAATGCACATAAATAAATCTCTTTCAGCAAATCTCCAAGGATTTTAGGCAAAACTTTGTGAATGCTGGAGCAGAAAGCTAAAAACAATCTCTGGTTGTTTGTTGAGCCAGAAAAGTGGACATCATCTGCAAAGTACAATTTAAAGCCTGATTTTCTGCATTTGAGAATGAAGTGAGAGGAGTCCCTAGCTCAAGAATGTGTCGACAGAAGTTCCCAGTGAAACATTGCTGCTCCACTTCTGCTGAACTCTTCCCAGAAACAGCCAGGGAGAGGAAGGGCTGAGGGAAATCAGGGAGAGATCTCTGCTGGAGCTGTTTCCAGAAAGAAGTAGAAGGGGTCCCGAGCTGTAGGCCCTAAGAATAGGCCACCTGCCTTTCACTTAAGTGACTGAACCTTAGAGAAAGAGAAAGGGGAATTCCCAGCAGCATTTGGGAAGACAGACCGGCCACCACTACAGGTTCCTGCCTACCCCATCCGATGGTCTTATGGTCCATTTTTTCCATTAATAATAGTCCTGCTCCGGGTGGAGATGCTGCTTCTGAGAGGTGGAAGCGGGATTCATACCAAAACAATCTTCCCTCACTTCCAACTATAAACATAAAGGCTAAGATTGGGGTTCTCTCCATTGGATAAGTAGTAATATTTTTTGGCTTTATCAAATGATCATTAAAACGCTCATTTAAAAAAGCACATCCCCCAAGTGTGTATATTAAATTGTATTTTGAGAAGGATCCAAAGTGAACTCTTGGATGCTTCATGGTAGTTATTTTCAGTTATACCTGAATTTTGTCTCCTCCTATCCAGTTAGACAAACGCAGGAGTCCAACAAAGGTGGATAACTAAAGTTTCCTCTACAGAGCAACTAGTCCCAATGGTCAGTGTTAGAAATTTTCAAATATCCTAAGATTTCTATAGAACATTTATATAAGGAAGTATAACCTTGTTTTGACCACCCAGATCTTCGGTCTAACAGCCCCTCTTGTTTCAGAAATCAAAGATTTGTGATACTTGAAAAGGTTATTTTGAAACCCTGAAGTTATTCCTATTGTCATTTCATCATTTCTGCTTTCCACAAGCTAAAGCCTCCTCCCAAATAATATGGTGTGGATCTTATTCTTTTTTTTTCATTTTTCAAGGAACATCATTGATGGCCTATTCCATTCATTCAGGAGAATGTAAGCCCCCTGAAAGCAGCCTGTTTCTTTTTCTTCCTATTTGCAGAGTTTAGCAAAGAACCTAACTGGAGCACAAGCTTAAGGCATACCTCTCTCTCTTTAGCTTTTTCATTTCTTTGTAATCCTCCTTCTAACTCAGACTGCCTTTGTGACCCCAGGTAATCCCTAAAATCTCCCAATGCCTAAAGTAACTCTTTATAGAGCAAAAGCTGCACAGAAGGGACTGACTTGCTCTTGTAGCTGGAACTTCTTCATAAGGAAGTTTCCTAAACCAATAAAACCACAGATCAAGTCCCAATCCCGCTGTTTATTTTAATCATACTAAGTAGCATTGACGCAGGGCTTGTGCCGGGGCAATCTAAATTCTTTGGAAGCAAGAGCTGGTGATTATTTTGGTCTTTGCCTCACCAGCACCTGAAAAAACACCCAGCCCAGAATGGTGCTCCATCAATGTTTATTTATTCAAAAGGCATCATCTTAATGAATCCTTTAGGTCCAACTCCAAGAGTTCTGACCTGCTGGCATCTGAGAAACACTTGATATGTGAAAAAGTAAAACTGGTAAGGATCCCAACAAACCCACCACTGCCCTTGTGAATGGTCACCTGGTCACAGGGATGCACACCCTCGGTTCAGCGCTTGGAAAATTCTGACAAGATTTCTCTGTGAAACCCAGTCCCTGGCCAGGCTTTCCTAGAAAAAGACTCTTCTTTTTTCCCAAGGTGTGACAATTAAGTGTGATGAGTAATTATGTTCATAAATGTGCCAATGGCAGATGCACCTCCAAGAGTGTGGCTTGTCAAAGCAATCTCCCAGAGGATCCGGAGGCTTATTCCAATGAGGATAGCCTTGAAGAAAAAGCTTGGGGACTTCTTTGGGAATTATCAGAAGAGCTCTCCAAAGTCACAAGAGATGCCCTCTTCTTTACAGATGAGCTAACACAAACCCAGTGGTTTGGCCAGCGTCACACAGCTGGAAAATTTAAGAAATGGGTTAAATTCAGCTCCTTTGACTCCAGAGTCGGTGTCCTTTCCACTGAAAATCAAATATCCTTTTGCATAGTAGGAAAATGAGTCCCAAAGAGTGACAGAATTTCCCAAAGTAGTGAACAGGAGAGAGAACTTTAATCTGAAGTTTACGGAAAAACTTGGGTTGAAATTCCTGCTTTGACATTTATTCTCCATCCTTGAGCTTCTTGGGACTCATTTTCCTTCTCAGCAAAATAAGTGTTAGCTACGTGAGATGACCTTAGAGTCTTGAAATCCATGACCTTAATTATCACTACTGAACTGCTGGCCCAGGACTGGTGAACCTGAGTCTATTGCCCTTTGAGATGCTGTCCAGGAAGAGCGCATACACTGCCAACAGAGATGCCCAAAGATGGAAATCACAGCAAAGCCATTGCCAAGGTCGAGCAAGGAAGCCGTGAACTTGGTTTATGAGAAAGAAAGAAGAACTGTAAACCTTACATCCCATTCATCCCAACCACCTGGTTATATAGGGGAAGAGCCTGATGCTTGGACTGCTGGAGTGTCTTAGTGATTTGTATCACAGGGACACTGAAAACAAAGGTGTTTCCCCAGTCTGCTTTGCATATGGCAATTAATAATGTAAGGATGAGGTTAGGCTCAGAGCAAACTAGTTTGGTATATAAGAATAAGCAAAGAATCAGGAGAATTATCACGTGCAACCTCTTCTCAAAGCTGGCAAAAATGCGGCAGAGAGAAAAATGGATGCTGAAGACTTCCTAGGGGATAAACCACCGGTCCCAAAAAGTGGGTTTGGGATTCAGAAAGCATTGGGATTGTTTTCCTTGATGGAAGATAACTAGAGTAGATGCTCTCCAATTAAAAAGACTGAATATCATCCCTCAGGCTTCAAACCTAGCAAGGCATGTTCAGGAATTCACTTTTCCAACAGAGCTTTAGCAAGAAAAGAAATTTATAAATGGAGATGTCAAAAGGTATTGTAAAGGAAAATGTCAAAAGAGAATTTGGATAATTCTGCCCATTTAGTGGGAGTTCTAAAGCTACGAAGAACAGGACCAAAGGAAAGATGGCGGCCATCAACGGGCTCAACCTGGAGAAGTCATTACTGCAATTTTCTGATCCAGCACTCATCGGTGAAGGCTGCTCACGGAAAAAGCAGATCCAAGGCTGATGAGGTGGGGGAGGCTAGGCCCAGCTGTCCACAACACCTCTGTCCTGGCAGCACGCAGTGGTCTGAGCTAACAGAATGTCTGTGCATCCCAGAGCGAATGACACACCATGATCAAAGGCACCAGAAAGAAGAAAGGAAGAAAGCGGACAAGGAAATGGAGCCTGAGAGAAGACTTGATAGCAATCATTGCCTAATGAGAGAGTCTAGGTGACTCTGAGTGACAAGTCAAGACTCTTCTTCTGCAGCTAGGGCACAAATGATGAAATCACAAGCTCTTGATGGGAAAGAAGCACACATCAGGACCTTCCTGGTTAGCGGGAATGTCAAGTGTCAGCTCACTCACCAACTCCATCTTTCTTCACATATCTTGCATGCTTTGCCTTAAAAACCCATCATTTTGTGGGTATTATGATTACTTTCTAAATATATGTTCACCAATATAAAAATAATATAATAAAAAAACACGGTAGTGAATACAGATTGCCCAAAGTGCACAAATGACTTTGCCATGAGGCTCTCTGCCCTGCCCTCCCATGGGTTTGATGCTGGCAGGGGCTGCCCTAAATGCTGGGGTTTCCTCCCATTCTGTTCACGAGGGCTGTCCAGTTATTACCCCGATCTATGCAAAAGCAAATTAATATAAATGCATAATTATTCCTACCATTGACACAACGAAGACCATTAATGTCCCAGTCCAATGATGCTTAGTGGCAGACGGTTGATTTGGGGTTCCTGTAGGTTATACCATCAAATATGGAGCTTTTGAAATTTCCACTAAGCCAGAAGGGATTTGAAAATGAAACTGGCTAGCCACAAATGGCTCCACAGTCAACATTGCAGCTGCACGATGATTATTGCACAACAGTGGATGGTAGGTAGAGAATTATGGGCATCTTAGTAGAGAATTATGGGCATCTTAGGTTTCTAAGAAGAACAATAAGCAGGAATATAGCAGTAGATGTCATCCAATGCCCAAGAAGTCAGAAGGAAATCTACAACTTTTCCCATGAAACCAGAAAATATCACAAAGTTACAGCTGGCTACATGAATGTGCCGTTATTCCTTGGAAAAGTAAAGAAAGACGAAATCTCCTTTCACCAAAGGGTCAATGGGAGATGGTGTAGTCTGTAGAGGGGTAAGGGCCTGGGAAAGAACGAAGGGGGAGTTCGACTGAAAGTTCCGATGAAGAACAAGAACAATTTTTAGTGTTATAAGGCAGAAGATTGCAACCAGATAAAGAAATTTCAGAATTCACCAATATGGAAGCCATGCATTTGTGAGCGGTGGCAAGATCAAGGATATGACCGTCTGTGCATGTGGCTGAGATCGGATGGAGGAGTAGGTCATGGGAAATAAGTAATCTGAGAAAACTGAGCAGTTAGATGAAGGAGCATCAGCATGTATCTTAAAGCCCCCTATTACTAGAATGAAAGTTGAGAAGGAAATAAAAATTCTGAGCCAGACACCGAACTCTAGAAAATAAGGAGAGGGATGTGGAGGTGAGAAGACAACAGCCACCAACATCTTGAGTGGCTGATAAATAGGGATTGGACGAACTTCAAAGGAAGGAGATTAGTGAATGGTGGAGGTGCTAGAACAAAGAGCATTCCAACACCTCAACAACAACCACGCAATGAGGGATGAGTGGAAGTACAACCAGTGCAGGAAATGATGGCGGGGAGAGCCGGATTATTGGGAGGGAGTAAGAGAGTTAAAAAGGGAAAATCATTGAGTTAAAAGCTATTTTGTTCCTACAGACTAGGCATTTCAGAGAGCACAGTAGATGGATGGGTAGCCATAGAGTGGGATACAAGGAGAGGGGAATAAAGGGGCATGTCAGGGAGGGCAGAGGAGAGAGTTTGAACAATGGCAGTTGGGGAGGAGGCTCGGAATCACTGAGATAGGGTGAGAATGATGAAGAAATGTTACTCATTGAGGAAGAAGTTCAAGCAGGTTATCATTGTCCAGAGAGATTCAGCCTGGAGGTGGAGTCGTATGAGGCTGTCAAGTAGCAGTATGTCACTGAAAGTAGGAGGAAAGAGGAAGAACGATTGGGCCGGGGCAGGACAACCATTGGTGGTTGTGGAAAGTGCCTGGAGCATGATGGAAGGGCTGCTCAGAGAGGTCAGGAAGCTCTCTCAGACAGTCACAGACACACATATCAAGATCACACAAAATTCCACTGCAGAGATAAATCTGCCCAAGGAGCTTCTGATTATTAATGTCAAATGAGGCATAAAGCTGAGCGACATGCTCACTAAGGGTTTTTGATGCTCTCTTGGAGGATTGCGTACATAGGATCCAGAAAGGATTGGGAGGGGTATTCATTAGGGATGTTGAGGTCCTGCAGATGTTCCCATTAGAGAATGGTATTTTTCTGATCCAATCTACAGCCAAAACATTATAAAGCTTCCCCAACAAGATCCATGATTAGGACAGAGATTAACCTAATCAGCCATGCGGGAAAAACTAAATGGATAAAAACTACCAATTATCCAAGTATGACATAATGTTGGATGTCCAGTCCAGGGAGTTAGAACATCGGTATAGATAACTTGGCCCAGGCGCTGCAAAAACTTGGACCCAGTATGAAATATGAAGAAGAGGCAATGGTGAATTGTGTTTGGGAAATGGGGTTGTTTCCCATCATTCCAGGCTCTTTGCTGGCCCCCAAATTCATCTTTATAACCTCAAGTAACCTCAAGGACGCTGAATGGCATGTGAATCTCGGATGGCCAGAGTTCCACGAAGAGACGGTGGCTGCCCTCACTGCACCCCTACTCCCTCCTCAGTGTTGGGAGTTGGAAGAGCTCCCTGCTCTCCAGTAACAGTCCCTGAGGAGGCTGCAGAAAGTTTTCAAAGATGGTCTTCACACAAGAAGTGACCTAAGAGAACTCGTTAAGGAGATGGAGGAGTCCACTCAAGAAGCATCCATTAAGTGCTTACTGTACTGACACTGGCCTAAGCCCCAGGATATAAATGAAGGGACCAAATCAGTCCTGCCCTTCTCCAGGGAAGGAAATATGCAAACAACTGTATACAGAGTCAGTATGGACACGATTTACCAGAGAAAATCTCAGGGGAAGACCCTGGAATTAAGGAGAGTCGGGGAGGTTTTTGGGCAGGGACTTTTATCTGAGAAAGGAAGGAAGCCAGCAGGCAGAGCTGAGTGGAAAAATAAGCAGCTGGGTAGCATAATGATTAGGAGTGGAGGTGAGAAGTTCCTGGGTTCTAATCCTGCCTCAGATGTGCCCTAACTGTGTGTTCCTGGCCAAGTCATTCAGCCTATGTCAGCCTCAGTTTCTTCATCTATAAAACTGGAGCATGTAGGTGGTGGCCCTAGAGTGAACAGGGTGCTAGCTCTGTAATCAGGGGGACCTGAGTTCAAATCTGGCCTCAGGCACTTTTTAACTGGGTGACCCTGGGCAAGCCACTGACTCCTGTTTGCCTCAGTTTCCTCATCTATAAAATGAGCTGGAGAAGGAAATGGCAAATCAATCCATTATCTCTGCCAAGAAAATCCCAAATGGGATGATGAAGAGGCAGACATGGATGAAAGTGATTAAACAATAACATCTGGATAATAATAGCATCTACTTGCTGGGCTTATGAGGATCAAATAAAATGTAAGTCATTTCACAGACTTAAAGTCCTACAAAAATACTAGCTAGATCATCATCATCATCATCATCATCATTATTGCATAGCAGAAGCCAAGGTCAATGGCGGGACAGGCCAAGTGAGACCTTGACATACAGAACTTGCCAATTGGCCCAAAGATTGGTCTCATCCTCTGCCTAGCTATATGGACAGAGTCTCTGGAAAGGATGTAGGAGAATTCTCAGGCTGGGCTGCAATCGACATTAATGGAAAGCATGACCCCACTGATGAAGGTACAGCTCCTCTGAAACTTCACCATGATGGTTGATATAGCTCCAAAGAACTTATTTGTAGGTGGCTATTCTATTTGAGAATTAGATTGAATAATAATGAATATTATTTATTGAATAAATGATGAGTTACTGAATAAAAGCAAACCCAAACCAACTCCATTATTTGTCATAAATGTAGTATTTGTTCATGTGCTGTGGCTCCATATAAATTAGATAGAAAACGTTTTGTTTCGATCACTTTTTCCAGAAATAGACACGCCCTGTGCTCCATGAGCAAAGGGGGAGGAGGGTGACTGAGGATTCAAGGGGGGAAGGGACATTACCTGAGAGGAAACTGAACCCCAAGGAAGTCTGATCATTGCTCAAGGTCACAGAGGGAGACTTTAGTCATCACAATAACATCACTGATAATAATGAGGAGGCTACCCTTTAGGTAGTGAGCAGCCATTTTACATGGAATCTCCTCACATCTTCTCTTTGGGAGATGCAAAGAGCACAAGTTTTTCTGTCACTTAGCTGACACTCTCCCTGTGCTAAACTCATCCATCCAGACTTGAATTTTCATGTGCAACTGAGTTTTGCGATTCCTTTCTACTTCTATCTTATAAATCCATATATGTGTAAACATTTGTCCTATTATAAGACATATCTGTACCTTGGAGAAAAAATGGAGGCCGTAGATCACGAGCAGATTGCAAGCAGGCAAACTCATCTTGTTCTCTCCCAAGCTTTGCTAGGGGGAGGAACACCAGGCCATGGGCAGAAGCAGCAGCCTGGTGCCCCTCCTCCAGATCGCTCGTGGATATGGGACGTGGGGCTTCTCGTTGACCTTTCCGTGTCATGATGATGATACAGGTAGTCATATTCCAGGAGATCGTTCTAACCAAAGTTTGCCAGCAAAACAGAAGCAGAAAAAAAAGAGTCAAGTACCCGATAGCCCTTAACCCCTCCATTGCTGCTGCCATT
>JAJPUD010001209.1:215665-226136 GCA_023553655.1 Myrmecobius fasciatus | reverse complement strand
ACAATCACCAAATCACAATATACAAAGGATCCTAGGTGACAGTCACCAAATCACAATATACAAAGGGTCCTCAGTGACAGTCACCAAATATCAATGTACAAAGGGTCCTCGGTGACAGTCACCAAATCACAATATACAAAGGGTCCTTGGTGACAGTCACCAAATTGCAATGTACAAAGGGTCCTAGGTGACAGTCACCAAATCGCAATGTACAAAGGTTCCTTGGTGACAGTCACCAAATAGCAAAGTACAGGGTCCTCGGTGACAGTCACCAAATCACAATATACAAAGGGTCCTTGGTGACAGTCACCAAATCGCAATGTACAAAGGGTCCTAGGTGACAGTCACCAAATTGCAATGTACAAAGGGTCCTTGGTGACAGTCACCAAATCGCAATGTACAAAGGGTCCTCAAGGGTCCTCGGTGACCAAGGAGGTTAGTCCATACTTGAAGAATTTCCTCTAATCTATGAAATTCAATTAACACTAATTAATCGCCTGCTGGTTCCAGGTCCTGGACCAGGAACAATAATTAACAACAATCCAGGCCTTCAAGGGGTTTACATTCTTCAGCATATCAAAAATTCATTATTCAGATACTATTTGACAAAACTCCAAAGAAGGGGAGTCTGCTTCCTCTTGAAGAAGCCCCCCTCACCGGGACAGCTCTTATTTTTAGGAAGCTTCTCCTAACATCAAGCCTCAGTTTATCTTTTTGTATGTTCCCTCCTCACATCCGCCATTATTGTTCTGCATCAACCATATTAACCGCTCTTCCCCATGACAGCCCTTCAGATACTGGGTTCTCCAGGCTACTCTTTCATGAGTTTCTTGGTTTTCCTTTCCCCCAATCGTAACCTAGCTGTGGGCCTCATCACACTTGGCTTGGCTGATCCTCCCTGTGATGTTTTGGTCCAATCATTTCAGTAGTGTGTGACTCCTTGGGATCTCATTTGGGGTTTTTCTGACAAAGATACAGGAGTGGTTACCGTTTCCTTCTCCATCTCATTTTACAGATGAGGAAGTTGAGGCAAAGGATGAAATGACTCACCCAGGATCATACAGATGAAGCCACATTTTAATTCACAAAGAGTCTTCCTGACTCCATTCCCTGCAATGCCCCTGAGCTTCAGGTGGATCATGAGGTCATTGCAAAGAGCCTCAGCCCCCATCTTTTTAACCTTTTCATTGTGCAGGGGCCTAGAGATCTGAAATGAGATTTGAACTCAAGAGTTTCTGATTATTCCTATTGGATCCTGTTAGGCTGCTGCTAGGGACACCACCTGCTGACCTAGCCTTCGGGAGCCTAGGGTCACTTCTCTGCCATTGCAACAGGACTTTGGAGCGGCCCCAGAAGCAATAATCTTGCAAGAAGAGAGAAGGACAAATTCTGGGAGCTTTCTCTACTGCCGGGTTTCAGGACTTCATACATGTATGTTTAACTTGTCCTATTTCAGGAAAACTGACCACCATCAACATCTGAGAGCCATGCTCCATATTCCACATCTTTCCTCCTTGGAAACCTTATGGAACACGACCCCTTTCTTTGCACGGGAAACAAATCATTGTCTATTAGAAAAACCATTTGCTCCTCCTACCCTGGCCTACACCCTAATTTAAGAGGCAATCCGTGGCAGGCATTCAACCTTTCCTTCCTTCTATCCTCCAACCTCTTCCATAAATCTTTTCATTAGAAGCAGATGATTAGAGACCAGCCTGTCGAGGGCACTGTCCAAACCAATCCCTGGCTGATTGACTGGGAGTTTGATTTATCATTTTAGGTGTAGCTACTCACCCCCAAAGTCTGCATTTCAAGACTCTCTTGGGGAAAGAGAACCAAAGCAACAACCATTTCCTATATACCATGAACAGAAAAGGAGTGGGCCATTATTCTTCAGTTACCACTGGGAGGCCGTGATTATGTGCTTTCTTCAATCAAAAATCTCCCCATGAAAGGAATGACATCTGGGGTCGGCAGACTGTGGCCCATGCCATAACTTGGTTACTCTGCCAGTCTGTTTCCAGGGTACAGGGTGTGGGAAAGATGGAGAGGGACAGGGGACTTCCGCAGTCCCTGTCGGACTTCCCCATGCAACCACTAATGAGAGAATATAACGGAAAAAGCGGCAAGGGTTGCAGCCCAAGGATCCCTGCACGGGGCTTTCTTCAAGTCCATCGGCAATGGTGATGAAGGGAGTGAGGGCCAATACCCACGTGGAGGCAACAAAAAAGTACTGCCCCTTGTGGGGAGGAGAGAGGCCTTGGCTCAGTCCACACTTAACTGCATCAGTGACGTGAGGAAATTGGACATTTGGTAGGACACCGATGCCCACTGTGCTCATGGGCATGGTGCTCCCTGATGTGCCTTGACCACATGCCTCTGCCCTCTGAATTAGACCGATCGTGGAAGCTTCTTGCCTTGAGTGTATGATGTTCTTTACCTTGTCCTAGGGCTAATGTCATGAAATACATCTTGTTGCTTTTAGATCTGGAATGGGGGAGGGGGAGGTTGGGGGACTTGTTTTTAATTAATTTTTCCAATTAACAAAGGAGTCTATTTTTCTCTCCACTCCACCCACCCCCTTCACAGTGAAAGAAAAAGTAAAACAAAACCCTTGTAACAAATATGCCCAGTCAAGCAAAACAAATGTCTACATTAGCCGTGTCCAAAAAATATATGTCTCGCGCTCCCTGTGTCGATCACCTCTGTGTACGGAGAGGGTCACATACTTCCTCATTGGTCCTCTGGACCGATGGTAATTACATCGATCCAGGTTCTTAAGTGTTCAAGGCAGTTTGTCTTTACAACATTGTTGTTATTGAATAAATCATTCTCCTGTTTCTGCTCACTTCAATGCATCGCTTCCTCTCCCTCTTCTTTGGGGGTGATTATTTTAATGCTACAGCTGCAGTTCATGGACAGCCCCAGTACCATTCTTTCTCAGAATCAGTACGTGTCCCACTGTATCGATTCAATGACAGTCTTTGCCATTTCTCTGACTGGTTTGGGGCCACACAGACTCCCCATCATGGAGCACCGCAAGGCTGCGCCGGGCCTGGATCCCCGAGTTTGGGATTTCTATGTGAGCATAAATTTAAATTTAACAATGTTGAGGAGTTGTTATGTATATCTGAGCTTTGCGGATTCCACATCCAATGAAACTTTCCCTGCATGGAACCCGACTTTGCAGGCAGGAACCAGGACCGCCCTGAAGAAAAGCTTTGATTCGGCTTTCCAAGAGACAACCACCTGCAAGTCCGAGCGGTCCATAGAGAAGTCTTTTAAAATGATTCCTCCTCTAGGAAGGTTTCCCTGTCATAAGCATGGGACTGTGCCCAAGACTGCACTAAAGGGACAACCTGCAGATGTGGGAGAAGCATGAGATGCCGAGTTAAGACATTTGATCTCGGTTTTCTCATCTGTAAAGTCAAGGAGTTAGACTCAATGAACTCTGAGGGGTTTTCTAGTTCTGTGGTTATAAGATGAAGTCCCAAAGGAAAACAGTGGACTTCTTCTGGGCCCTGCAATCATCCCATAGCCGGGCACTCTCCCAATGTCTTCGGGGACTCTGTCCTTGGTGCTGAAAAAAAGCAGCAAGGGGGTCGTCCTGATAAATAAACCCAAGTGGCCAAGAGTTGCAGTGAGGAAATAGACGGCCAGACTTTTCGAAGGAAGTCTATGCCATCTTCCCAGGCCAGGAAAATGGCCCCATCTGACTCTGTTGCTGAGCCCCTCCCAAGCAGGTTGGCTGTGGATAACAAAAGCCAAAGCCCTTTCTGTTCAATGTCACGTTACACACAAGCCATGTCTGATGCTTGAACAATGAAAGGAGAGCGGTCGGAACCGTTTGCCTAGACCGGAGCTTCTGGCTGCTCCGAGGGACCTTGCCCTTCCTCTGCCAGCTTTGGTGCCTTCCACCTTTCACCCCTTGCTAACTGGGGGTGGGGGTCGGGGAGGGGAAGTGAGGAGGCAAACAGGGGGAGGCTGGCTCTATAGACTCCGTAAACCAATTGCATCCCATGTTAAAACAGAGATCATCTGTGTGCGTCTTCTCGTAGTCTTCATCAGGAATATGTTGATGCATGTTGGAGAATTCATTGGGTGCTGTAAAACAAATCGTTAAGCAGCCGACAGTTCTTGCCGGCAAGCGGCTCCCGAGCTCTCTGACCCGCCGTCACCCTATTACAGGGCCCAAGTGTTCCTAACAAACAAAAGAAAAATTAGCTCTTTTGTTCTCGGGACTGTCAAGCAGGTTAGTTCATCTAACGGAGTCTTTTATTAATAAATGGGACAGATTTTCATGCTCGCGTAGCGAAAGCAAATCACATCATGGTCGGCAAAAGACATACCTATTATTTTCCCGTGATATATTGCTTTGCAGCTGTAGCCAAAACAATCTAATAAGCACTATTAGATAAAGGGTTCTGAATATGAATGTATTGGATTTGTAGTGGGAGAAAATGAACATATTGCAGCATTTCTGTCAGGTTGGGTTAAGCGTCTGCATCTCTTTCCCCTTAATAAATGCAGATCAAAAGACTTCTCTTATGTAAAAAATAATAATACAAATTTCTGCAATATGAAATAACACCACCACTTTGTAATGTTAGGAGGAAATCAGTCAGGCGTGTGCTGCACGGAATATAAATTATTTTAGGAGGGCAAACAGATCCCGCGAAGGCTTCCCACTCGACATTTATATTCATAAAAGGTTCAAAAAGCCCAGAACAATGGTAGGGGCGATCTCGGCGCCGCCGCCGCCTGGTATGTCACTTATGACAGCTTTGATAGGCATGTACTATATAAGAAAAATATCTCCGAGCCCTCGACTTGTTTAATAAATTGATTAAACTTCTCTGGCACCCATTGTTTTTGTCTTAACTTCTTCCTCAGCCATCACCTGGAGGAGATGGACGGGCACTCGTTTCCCGAAGACTCGGGGAGAGGAAGACAGTTTAATCGAGGCCTCGCCGTTTGAGGACTGTCAGAATTCCCCCTCAAATGATAAATGATTGTATAATGCAACAGTCTACCGCTGGTGCTGAATTATATTAGCCATCAGTGTTCAAAACCCATTTGAAACTTAATTGTGCTGTGATAGTGCTATCCCCCAGTCAGCCGAACAGCAGGTTTATAAAAATCATCTCCGATGATTGTTAAACGCTTTCCTAATGAAGCTGATGATCACAACACTTGGCAATAAACGCTTCTGTCAAGATGTCACAAATGCATGATCGTGGCCGCCTCCACCGTCAGCTAGTGTGCCTGCGATTCGGGTTTATCTTCATTGCCCGGAATTCAACAGATCGGTCTGCATATGGAAGATAATCTCCATAAAAAGGGAGAGTGTCATATATTAAAATGGGATTATCAACTAGAACATAATCGCGCCACTGTGTAATTATATGGCGCACCAGACGTAGATGTGAACAATCATACAAGAAAATAATTGAGGGCCATAAAACTTAATTCAGAAAAATCAATAGAATATAAAAGCAATCAGATAAGGCCTCTTAAGAAATCGATCAAGGCTTGTACAAAGTCATAATGTGTTTTCCTAAGAGAAAAGGAGCTAAATGAAGCAGAGAAACCTACATAATATTCTACAAGTAGGTTTCTAGAGGTGCTTGTATATTGAAGAGGGAGGAAGAATGGAAGATGCAATTACTTTTTACATTCTCAAACCACGTGGACTGGGAGCCCAAAGAATATATGTTAAATACCGCAAGAGAGAAGGCTCTTAGGCCAATTATTCCTTTTTGATCATTTATCTATATTTGTGTCTTTTGGTATCTCTTGAGGGTGGAAAAAGCTATTAGACTCCGCTCATTGCAACTTTATGTATCTTTATGGATTATATTCTCCATCTGAACAACTCGGGGATTTCACTAGAGTTACACCACGGCCCCGGAGAGGCTCGATTGCCTCGCCTTCCCGCAAGCTTCCGGCCCGGGTCCCAAGCCGCCATCGTTCGGCTCCGGCATTCGGGAAGCCCTGATTTTTCTATGAACAGAGAGTGCGCTAGCATCGTTTCAGAGAATTTGGCCCGTGTGGTTTACCAAAAATAGTCTGCTAAGCCAAAATTGTTTTCTTTATGAGGAAAAAAAAAGTTTTCAAATCAAATATATTTTCCTAAGGGAATGTCCTTACTATTGGATGTTATCCTAAAAGATCTGGGAAAATAAGCAAGAGAAAACCCACACTCGGCCCCAAATTTTCCCACCAAAATGCTGTACAATTGGACACTAACAACAACTTTGCAGTTTATTTTGAATGAAAACACATAAGAAAAGCTTATGTAACCTGTAGGTTAAATCTAGCTTCGATCCTCCAAAGTACACTTACCAGCTGAGCGTGGAAGAAGGAAGAGGAAAGGAGGAGGAGGAGGAGAAGGAGGAGGAGAATAAGGAGGAGGAGAAAGAGAAAGAAAAGGAGAAGAAAAAAGAGGAGGAAGAGAAGGAGGGGAAAAGGAGGAGGAGGAGAATGAGAATAAGGAGGAGGAGAAAAAGAAAGAGAAGGAGAAGAAGAAAAAAGAGGAGAAGAGAAGGAGAAAGAGAAAAAGAAGTAGATGATGATGATGATGATGTTGATGAAGAAGGAGAAGAAAGGAGGAGAATAAGGATGACAAGAAAGAGAGGGAGAAGAAGAAGAAAGAGGAGAAGGGGAAGAGGAGAAAGAGAAAAAGCAATAGATAATGATGAAGAAAAAGAAAGAAGGAAGAAAGAAGAAGAAGAAGAAAGTGGTGGTAGCAGTATTAATAGTGAAGAAAGGGAAAAATAACTTGCCACAGTTTTTTCTTGCTGCCTTTGCACACTAACTCAATGTGGCGGAGCTTGATAGAACCCATGATTTCTGTTTTAGGAAAAAGCCTTTCACATTTGACTAAGAGAAATTACTAATGGGCTAGAGGGAAAGGGATCACTAATGTGCATCTGACTAGGGGCTGTCTGCATAGAGGACTTTAAGGGTTACCATTGTGCACCCCAAAAGTTCACATATAAAAGACCAATTATTTCCCTCAAAGATCATTTGGATGTGCTTTAAAATTCCCATCCCACCAGCTGCTTTGTGCCTTCTACAGAGATTCTCATTAAAAGCCAGCTCACAAAGGCTGATTGTGAAGAACTGTCCACACTCAGAAGCTATTGATTCCCAGGGCAAAGACAGAGAAATCCCGTAAATTTCATGTTGTCTGTTTGCTTCATTTCCAACAGTGGATCGGGCAGCAGGAGGCCAGGCAGCGAGCCCGGCCCTCAGGCTGCTCACTGCATTCGGGAGCAGGCAGGCCCATGGATCTCTCCTGTAGGAGCTTGTCATCAGAGCCAAGAGGCCAACAAGTAATCGATGGCAACAAGGTCTATGAATGGAGAAGACAATGGAGCAATAGCAGAGTGTGGAGAGGGAGGTCATGGCGGGTGATGACAGGTGCTGAGGGAAGAGGAGAGCGGCCAGTGACTCCCCGCCGCTTTGAAGCTCCTGCTGAAATGTCAGGAGGGATGGCAACATAATAAGAGCAGGGAATCATTTCTTAACAAGGGGACTGAGTGTCCTTCAGCGAACACCGAGCAGGGACCTGCACCATGGGAGGGGGGGCTGTGGAGAACGCTCTTTAGGAAGGGCTGAGAAGCCCTGCCACAGCTTTGGAGCTTAAGATGCCCTAGGATTCTGTATCAGCCAAAGCCACTCTGCCCAATTTTAGGAGAGCAAGCCTTTATTAAATACCTACTATGTGCCAAGTACTGTATTAAGCACTTTAAGCCACAGCTTCTTTCTCTGTGCTTCCTGTTTTTTTTTTAATTTGCTAATTGCATTTCAATTTAATTTGTTTCCTTATATTTTTAGTGTCTTTAAAAAAAAATAGAATTCTGAGAAGGGTTCTATTGACTTCACCAGACATAGCCAAAAGGGTCCAAGACACAAAAAAGGTGAAGAACTTCTGATTTTATCAAATTCTCTATATTTAGCATAGTCTCCATTGTCTTTTGACAGTGTAAAAGATAGATATTGGCTTTTTTAAAAACGAAAAAAGATTCACCTCAGGCCTCCTTGAACTATCAAATTCTCCAGTTTTTAGGCCAAGTGGCTGGTGTCTTTTCAAGAATAGATGGGTATATTCCAGACAAACCTCTGCCAGGAATCCCTGATACTCCTGATCTACTAGTGGATATGTGTGGGGCTGCGGCAGGGTGGGGAAGGGGTGAGCAGAGGAGGGTGGGAGGCAAACAGGTCCTTCTCCCTGGCGTTATAAGGGGAGCTCCCAGAGCATTGAGTTTGTACTTCTCTGATGCACTTACTGTGCAATGTTACGTATCAATTATCTGTGCTCATGTCCATCTGTCCTGGGAAACTATGATCTGACACAAGGAGAGCAGAGGCTTTGTCCCCACATCTCCCCACTCCCATTTTATGCATACAAACATCCTCTCCTAATTATTGGATAAATAGAAAACTAAGTGATAGAAATAGCCACAATTGGAGTTCATGAACCCATCATGGATTCAGATTCTTACCTAGCAATCCTTCCTACAGTCATTGGATGAGCATTTATTAGTAGCCTTTGCACTACACCAAGTCACCCGTCACTGGTACCTCAGGGATCCTGCAATGACAAGCAAGTTGGATGCCAAAAGTCTATTCAACTTGGGTTATTTAAACTTAGAACCCATTGTCCCATGCAAACAACTTTAGAATAGTGGTTAGGTTCCCAGGCTACCCACCAAAACTTCTACAACTCACCATGATCCTTGCTTAGGTTATTAACATTAGTATCCTGAATTTGGGATGTGGGAAAAGGGCCAGGGAGGAGGAGCAGGTTTTTCTTTCTTATTTCCTGCACGAAGGACCAGCCCTCCACAACACACTAAAGTAGACCACCTGCCTTTGGCGTTCTCTGCCTGCCTCCTTTTTTGTACTTCTTTTTCCACATTCTGGGTCCCTTTCTCTAGATTTCCTAGCACCCCTCGTGGAAAAGGGGCTGGGTTTGGAGCCATTGAAATCCATTGAGACCGTAGCACCATGTTAATGTGCCATGAAGCACAGCTATTTCCTCCAGCATCTTAGTCACCCTGCTCAAATCCAGCTACTCTGGTTATTAGCAAATGAAGAAGTAACTTGTTCTAGTCAATGAAGGGCAAGTCAAAGCCAGGAAGACTTTGGTTCAAATACTACATGTGATACTTTTGCCAGTTGTATGACCATCGATAAGTGACCACCTCTCTCAGTCGTCCCTGGTCACTCCCCCAAGTTTAGCTACTATGTCACAGAAGGCTATGATTTGTATGCATGGAAGAAGTTCCCACATAAGACCTGAAGAAAACACAGCCTCTTACATTCATGCCATCAGGAAAATCACTTAAACCACTGAATCCACCTGAAGGCTCCTTTCCAGTGAGCTCAGACAAGTTTGTATATAATTGATATATGATGGGCTAATTTTTTTTTTGCTTTTTGCTGAGGCAATTGGGATTAAGTGACTTGCCCAGGGTCATACAGCTAGGGAATGCTGAGTGCCTGAGACCTGATTTGAACTCACGTCCTCCTGACTTCAGGGCTGGTACTCTATCCACTGTGCCACCTAGCCCCCCCCCCTTTATAGACTAAATCGAAAGCTATTTGAGATCATTAAAAAAAAAAAACCTTCAGTTTTTCCTGAACTGGCCAGTTGAGGCAAAAAGGATATTCTTTTCCTCATATTTAAAGTCAAGTAATAGTTCCCTTTTTCATAAAGAAGAAAAGTTGTTAATGAAAGTTGATAGAATTAATAAATGTGTCTGGATAATCAAACACAAAGAGCAACCAAATTTAAAAAAAACACAGATTTAGAGACAGAAAATATAGATAAGGAAATTGGGATCCTGAGCAACATGAACACTTCTTTATGAAAACCACATGGCTGAAAAGGCCAGGGGTTGGATTGAAACCCAGGTTCTGTGATGTCATAACTAGTATTTTTTTCTCCAATGTACTAATTATCCTTATTTCATAATTTGACAGGCACTATGAAAGCACATTGTCACTTCAAAACAAAAAAAGCAAGGCCTAAGTGAGGGGAGAAAGAGGGAAAAAGACAAAGAAAGAAAGAAAAAAGAAAGAAAGGAAGGAAGAAAGAAAGAGAGAGAGAGGGAGGGAAGGAGGGAGGGAGGGAGGGAGGGAGGAAGGAAGGAAAAATAAAAGAAAGGAAGGAAGGAAGGAAGGAAGGAAGGAAGGAAGGAAGGAAGAAAGAAAGAAAGAAAGAAAGAAAGAAAGAAAGAAAGAAAGAAAGAAAGAAAGAAAGAAAGAAAGAAAGAAAGAAAGAAAGAAAGAAAGAAAGAAAGAAAAAGAGAGAGAGAGAGAGAAAGAAAGAAAGGAAGAAAGAGAGAGAAAGAAAGAAAGGAAGGAAGGAAGGAAGGCAGATAGAAAGAAAGAGAGAGGGGGTGAGAGAGAGGGGGAGGGAGGAAGGAAGGAAGGAAGGAAGGAAGGAAGGAAGGAAGGA
>JAJPUD010001209.1:170935-215565 GCA_023553655.1 Myrmecobius fasciatus | reverse complement strand
TTAATACATAATACATCCTTGGGCTACATGTCTGTCTTGCCTCCAAGAACTTTTTACCTCAAATATTTTGCATTGATTTCAAAGAGAATTAATCTTCACCAGTAAAAAGGTCATTAATTCTTCAGAATCGCTTGGAAATAAAGGCTCCTAGAACAGAATACATAGCAGCAGCAGCCTAATTGTATTACACCCAACATGTTGTGTAGGAAGATGAAGTTATTGGGGCAAAAATATTTTCCATATTGTAAAAAGGAAGGCGAGAAAGAGCCCCATGAGACAAATGGAAATTCAAAATTATAATACTTTTCATAAACAACAAGCCCTGCATTTCAATTGAAAATGCATCATTCTTAATAATTGAAAAAGGCCTTTAAAAATCTTATTACAACATTTAGGGCAAGGCTACTCCCTTAAGAGAAGCTGATGCTAATTTCCACAAGTTTGGGTGGATTTCCTCACCAGCTCAATATGAGTCCATTTGTGTGTCCTTTGAAAACCTAACTGGCTGTAGTTAACATGACAATCAACAATCACAAAGATGAAAAAAATTATATCTCCATCAATGGGCTCATATTTATCAAGCACCTGCTGCATCCAGGCACTATTTGAGAGTTAGAAGGACAAAATAAAAACATCTCTGTCCACTTCGATGAATTAAGGAAAACATCAAGTACACAGATAATCATATGGAAAATAAATCCAAGGTAAATTTTCAGACAAAGTCACTAGCAATGAAACTAATCTAGAAAGGTTTTATGTATCATTTAAATACATGTAATAGCCAAAAGGGAATTTTTGACACATTTGTCAACTGAATATCTGCTTTTACTATAGGGCTAGTTCTATTCCATTCATAAATTTGGAATAAACTTATAGATCCAATAGCTAATCAGGTATTGCTAAAGACACTGGAGAAGAAATAAGTGATCACTAAGATTCAGCATGGGATTATATAGATCAAAGAAAGGAAGGAAACAACATTTATTAAACCCTATGTGCCAGGCATTGTGCTAAGCCTTTACAATTATTACCTCATTTGATCCTCACAAAAATCCCAGAAGGGAGGTGCTATTATCTCCATTTTACTGATGACCTGCTCAAACAATAACTATCAGAGACTGTATTTGAACTCAGATCTTCCTGGCTCCAGGCCCTGCACTCAGAACTGGGTTTCCACCTAGCTGAAGAATAGTATTTTCAATAAACCTTACTTTCTTTTAAAAGTCATTATGAACGCCACTTATTAATCACTTACTATATGCAAAGCACTGATGTAGGCTGGGATAATGCTGTAAATATAGTATTGTTTATTTTAGCAAATCATAATAAAGTATTTTATATTGTTATTGTTATATTGTTATATTATTGTTATATTGTTATAGATGAGACAGCAAAATCGAAACTTTATAACCCCAAAGTTCTGTTTGGTGAATCAAGGTGAACCTGCCTATTTTGGTCATTTACTTAGATGAAGATGAAATTGTATCATCAAATTTTAGACAATAAACCAATCTGAAGAATAATTTGGAACTATGCTCAAAAAGTTATCTACTGAGCTTATAACCCAAAGAGATCTTAAAGGAGGGAAAGGGACCCACATGTGCAAAAAGGCTTGTGGCAGCCCTTTCTGTAGTGGTAAGAGACTGGTAACTGAATGGATGCCCATCAGTTGAAGAATGGCTGAATAAGTCATGATATATGAATGTTGTGGAATATTATTGTTCTGTAAGAAATGACCAGCAGGATGATTTCAGAGAAATCTGAGGAGACTTACATGAACTAATGCTAAGTTGAATGAGCACAACCAGATCATCATTATATACAGAAATAATAAGACTATACAATGATCAATTATGATGGACGTGGCTCTCTTCAATAATGAGATGTTTCAAACCAGTTCCAGTTGTTCAGTGATGAAAAAAGCCATTTGTACCCAGAGAGAGGCCTGTGGGATCTGAGTGTGGACCACAACATAGTATTTTCATGCTTTCTGTTGATGTTTGCTTGCATTTTGTTTTCCCTCTCAGTTGTTTTTCTTTCTAGATCCAATTTTCTTGTGCGGCAAGATAACTATATAAATATGTATACATATATTGGATTTTTGATGCTTTTTTGCTGAGGCAATTGGGGTTAAGTGACTTGCTCAAGGCCACACAGGTAGGAAATGTTAAGTGTCTGAGACCAGATTTGAACTCAGGTCCTCCTGACTTCAGGGCTGGTGCTCTATCCACTGTGCCACCTAGCTGCCCCGATTCATCATATATTTTAACATATTTAACATGTATTGGACTACCTGCCATCTAGGGGAGGGGGTGGGGAAAAGGAGAGAATAATTTGGAACAGGAAGTTTTGCAAGGGTCAATGTAGAAAAATTACCGATGCATATATTTTGTAAATAAAAAACTTTAATAAACAAATTTAGACAATAAACATAAAGCTACAAGGTATATAGTAGTTGAGATCATGATGGCTTTGTCAACTTAGTAACCAAAAAGATGACTCCATAGTTCCTTTATTGTGGTGATGTCCTCACTGGTGGAAATTGCAAGCCATTCATACCTTCCCATCCTTCATGAGTTTTGCCCATGGCTTTCTATAAATTTTCTATAGGGAATTAATCCACAAACTGGAAACCTTCTTCTGAACCATGAAATACTCCCTAAGTATAATCTGCCACACTCAAGCATAATCTGCTGTCCCTCACTCCTACCACGTGAAGAGTCGACCTCTCTCCTTTCCATATCATACATGTTCTAGGTGACTTCTTCTCTGTGCATTTATGACATCCTTGCTATTGTTAATCACACGCCGTGCCTGAAATCCCACTGTATCCATTGTTCTTTGGATCCTTGACAATGTTGGCTCCTTCAAGATCAATGAATCCTGATGTGTAGCCATTGGACATCAATAGGACAAAGATGCTGCTAAAGAGAGCTTTTGTTGATTTTTCCCCCAACGATCTTTTGAGGATTGGTGAAGGCTTTGGGCAAATGCACTCAATTCACCTCAGGTGCCATGTGATTGCTCATTTCCAATGTCTGCCCAATATTCACTGAGATACTTATCGTTGGTCTTCAGTTGTTGTGTCCAACTCTTAGTGACTCTGTGGAACATATCACCCAGCAGTGTCCATGGCATGCAAAGATACTGCAGTAGTTTGCCATTTCCTTCTCTAGTAGATTAAGGCAAATAGAGTTAAGTGACTTGCTCAGGGTCACAGAGCTAGCAAGTATCTGAATCTGGATTTGAATTCAGGTCTTCCTGACTTCTGGTCCCATGCTATACCACAGAGCCACCAGCTGCCTGAAAGTATTTGTGGACTAATTCAAAGAGAGAAGTGTAATTCACTTCCATGCAATGCACATCCGGGAAGTACTTAACTCTGTCCAAGTCATATTGCTAAGTACTGTGGACATGAAGGAATCATGGCCAACCTTGGAAATGACCATTTAAGACTGGGGCCAAAAGCCAGATCACAAGAAACTGAGACTAGGTGGGAAGGGGGTAATGGAAGCCACAAGGGTAGGTGGCTCTAAGAGGTTTTCTGTGAGGGGAAAGAGAGGTACTGAAGGATAGTTTGAAGGGACAACAGAGTCACATAAAGACATTTAATGATAGAAGAGTTTGTGGTTGTGAAACCTTTGGCTGTCTCCTCCTATCTGAACTCTTGGTGGTGAAGGAGCCATCACAATCTCTGCTTGTCATCATGGACAGCACAAGAGAACAATTACCAGTTCCTAATGGTGTGACCACTAGAAGGGCAATCCATAAAGGAAGTCTCTAATTCCTAATCTAGGACAGAATGGGCACCTTTGAATGGCAGCTCCAGAAAGAAAGGGTACACTTTTATTTGAAGGAAAATAGAGAGAGAAAAGGTCCATTTTTAATTCATGCATGGGTAGAAGCCTTGGGTGGTGCCTCTGACCACCAAACTGGATGCTTTGGTCCCAAACCCTACCACCATCATTGACATGAAGCCTAGACTAGTCCTTCCAACTACTCAACTCCCTCAATCCCGAACAACTTAGTATTTGATTACCTTGTTCTTGGTTGTATTTGTCTCTTTGTAATTTATTCAGTTAGCTAGGGGGTACCAAGATTCACAGAACACAAGGCATGGAATCAGGAAGACCTGAATTCAAATCTGGCCTCAGACACTTACTAGCTGTGTGACACTAGGCAAATCACTTAACCCCTGTTTTCCTCAGTTTCCTCAAATGAGCATAATACTATGAGGATTAAATGAGATGACATTCACCACTTAGCTTAGGGATAATGAAGATAATTATTTTGTTTAAAGTCTGTTCATACATGCCATCCTTGTGGTCTCCCTTGTTTAGCCCCATTTGTGACCCCATATGGACCTCACACAGTGCCTGGAACTTACTTAATACTTAATACTTATTGAATCGTTGGTTAATTAAGAAAATAGTAGGTCATGTTTTTTAAAAAGTTTAAGTTTGGAGGAGGTTTTAGATGCTGCAGATGGTGAAAATGTTCCCCTTCATGTGCCTTAATTTACAGTTAAGTCCTACAAGGGGATGGGAGCAAAAACTCTACCTTGTTCACAGGTGGAACAAACTCCCCTGACTATGATCACATTTGCAGGCCTACTCTTAAAAATCTTAAGAATCAGGGCTCTTGAATGATCAGTTTCCTTTCTCCACAGTCATCACCAACAACAACCAAAGCTTCTTTTATAGTGATTTGTTAGAAGGAAATCTAAAATCTAAAAAGGAATCACTCCAAGAATCAACAAGAATATCAGAAAGCCGCGTAAATGCACCCAAGGCTTGACTTGGCAATAGACAGACTTTATTAAAGAAGAGCATGATTTCTAGAAGGATCATCCAGTACCAGGTGAGCCCAGCCAGCCCAGACCATGCCTCCCTAAGGGAATCCCAATGGACATAAACCTTAATCCTCTCCAGCAGCCTCTTGGACCACTCCTTCTGGGACAGCCCAGTGATGAGGAGTCAGCTCGAGGGAGAGGCCCTGGGACCCCTGGATGGGCTCATTTGCCTGTCTCTTTAATCAATCGGGTTGTGGAGGCATCAGTGCCAGGTCAAAACCTAGGGTTGGAGAAGGCTGGGTCGACTATCAACCACGATCATCCATTTTACCCTTACCTAGTTAACAATGGAGACTTCCATCTGCATCATCTGTGAACTTTGAGGTCACAGCCAGATCACAGAATTCCCATTAAGGCTTCTTACCCTGAAGTGTGGCCCAAACTCAGGATACTTTCCTTGAGGGAGGGACTCAGTGGCACTTTTTCTTTTCTGCTCAAAAGGGGAAAAAACTGGATCTGTTGCTTCCTTCTTCATTATCACCTAGAAGGCACCCCGCTGAAAAATGAATATAAGAAGAAACTCATAGTGGGACTGTTGAAAATAAAAAGTGTTATCTGTCCAAAGTCCTTCTCACTTCTGCCACTTTCACCATTGCGCTGATTGCTCAGCAGGGTGAGTGGCTGGCTAGATTGACTTCTGAACCTTTTCCACATCGGGGCTGGGGTCCCACTGCCTCCATGGAGATAAAGAGGCAAGTACATCCAAAAATGACCTCGTGGTGACTTTCATTTCTCCAAAAGGTGACAGGAAGATATTAATATGTGACTCAGACACTCTGCAAAGACATTCTCTTTCTCTGCTTTTCAAAAGCCAGAGTCTTCCTCGCACAGAAACAACAGGGCTGCCTCAGTATTTTATTTATCTGAACAATAATAAGAAAGTTTTATATGAAACACATCAGATAACACCCCTGTTATTATTTCCAGAAGGGGAGAGTTGATTTCCCAGGAACTAAGAAAGATGTCGGGGTCTCCTGCCCTACATCTTGGGATTTTGCCCCCCTAACCCTTCCTCCCTAGTCCTCATTCATCTTCATCTGAATGACAAATTCTCTAATAAAACACAGATTCGCAGGTATTTGCAGCTCCTGGGCTGTTCTCATCAATAAATATCACACCTTTGCCTCTGTGTTTTATAAAGGCCCCAAAATGTTTGACTAAGAAGCAAAGCTAGCCCCTCGGAGAGCCCTGGTGAGAAATCAGCATACTGGCATTATTTACAGAGGGGAGAAATAATTTTAACTGAGATCTTGCCTTTATCCCAAAGAGGCCTCCTATGACTTTCTACCTGGGCACGTTTTTATCAGAGGGCCTAATAAGATGCGAGCCAAGGAGGAAGCAAAGTTAGCTATTAGCTCCCCATCCAACTGCCAAGAGCCATAATCGGACACAGATTGAGGCGGGTACAGTAGTCAATTAATGGGGCGCCGCTCCCAGCGTAATGACCTACTCACCTGACGGCGTGTTGCTCTCACATTTTGCCATCCCCAGGGAGGCGACTGTCACCACATTATCTATTGCCTGCTTCCCTATCAAAGAAAATAAGGCGAGCCGGGATGTATGGACGCATTGTCTGTACTTCATTGCACACCGGCCCGGGCAACTGGAGGAACAATGGATTTATAAGTTTATCCTACATTAAACCAAACATGGCTGGCTGCACCGTAAATTACTAAATAATAAACCAGGTGGTGTAAGATGCGGGCTTGGACAGAATATAAAAATCTATCAACCTGTAAAATACAATAACCATAAATGTGGTCAGGTAAACCATCTCCCACCAGCATCCCGGGCCTTCGGGGAAAGGGATGCAACAAAGGCAGGCTCCGTTTTGAAACTGGCTCTCTTCCCCCCCAACCCCCCCCCCCAATTCACTGTCGAGTTAGAAGGAGAGCGTTTGTCTTGTTTGCTCTGGTGTTTTGACTGAGATGCGGCTTTTTTTTTCTGATCCAGAGGCCCTGAATGCCCGGGTGTCCCCAATACAGGGTTTGGGGCCCATCCATTAAGAGATCGGCCCCAATCCACTCCCCCAATCAACAGAGAAGAGAGCCGTCAATCAGCTGCAGGAAGCAGCCACGGAAGACAAAGGAATAGCAATAATGGCTGACATGGCGCTCTTGAAGGTTTTCCAAGCAATTTACAAACGTTATCTCATCCAATGAAGACTCTATAAGGCAGACAAAGATGAAATGGTTTGCCTCAGGTAGTGTCTGAGTCTAGATTTGAACTCAGATCCTTCCGAGGTGGGCTCGGTGTTCTACTGCGCCACCTACCTCGTAAATCAAACCCCAAAGATGCGAAGACAAAGTTATCCTCTCTGCCGGTCCCATCCCTTTGAGTCCTCTCAGAAAAGCTGGTGGAGAGAACATTTCCCTAAGGCTCCGGCCCCCAGTCAGCGTCCATCAGTCAAAAGACAGGGAACCTAGCCTCTGTGCCCATCACGTGAGCATTGGAGAAGGAGCTAGCAAACTTGAGAGCACAAACCCTCGGTGAGAACGAAGCCTTTGGAGGAGATTTGCAAGAAGCAAACCAGGTTAAATTGATATGATTTACAAACAGTGTTTACATTCAGAGAGGGGCAACTAATTGCTAGCCGGCTTGCCATCATGATGGGGAAATGCTGGGGGATGCAGACAGTTTAATTAGGGTGGTTGTGAGTTCACCCTATGATTACCGCCGGCATGCTCTGTTAATATGCGCCGACAGAACGCCAGCGCCGGAGAGCGATGACATCCCGCCTTCTATCTGCCTTAGTTGGAAATGAAAAATGATAATTTTCACACACGGCTTCAGCCTAAGACTGTGTGTATTTCTTGTGAATTGCCGGCTCTGATTGTACTCTGGAGATAGGAACCTCCTCACCCTGCTCAGGGCCAGGTCTCTATAGCTACGGGACATGGGTAATGCTGCTGTACATGGATCAAGGCCGATAGAAACTCTTGGATGTAGGACACGGGGCATCCTCCAGTGTCTCACCCAATGCCGCCGGAGCATTTGCCAGCCCCTCGAAGCATCCTCGGAAGCGGGCTTCCTTGTCTAAGGAAATCAGCTCGGTCGGGAATAATGTTCGGAACACTGACCCAGTTTCCCTTTTGGCCAATGACAATTTAATTCCAGTAGCTTCTGGACGGCCCTGAGCGAAGTTCCACCATCGTTAGCCCCGGCGCCATCATCACCTTGAAACTAAGTGGCCGTACGGAAGCACAGACTTACCAGCAAAAACTTGGGGCGACTGGGATCCCAGTGGGTGGGTGAAACTTTCAGCACCAATGTTCCCAAGTAAAGCTACCAGCAGCCTAGCCCCATGGTCCAAGCTGGGAGGTTGGGATGAAGATCCTCACCAAGATGGTGCCAGTGTCTGAGGAGAGAAAAGGGAAGTGTTAGAGAGATGTTTCCAAAGCAACCTGACAGACTTTGCCAACAGATTGGAAAGCCGGAGGAATAAGAAGGAGTAAGGAAGAATAAATGAGTAAGAACAATTAATGGCTAGGCCTTGAGCCTGGGTGACTACAGGATAAGGGGAGGGTGAGCATTTACACAGCACCTGCTAAGTGCCAGGCACTTTGCTAACTGCTTAACAATTACAAATACCTCATTTCCACCTCAATAGTTTTTTTTGTTTTTGTAATTAAGATGAAGTGACTTGGCCAGAGTCACACAGCTAATGTTAAGTGTCTGAGGCCAGATTTGAACTCAGGTCCTCCAGACTTAAGGGCTGGTGCTCTAACCACTGCACCACCTCACAATACTTTTCAGAGATAGGTGCTATTATCATGCTCATTAAAGAAATTAAAGCAAATAGATTATGGCTTTGCCAAGACTACACAACTTGTAATGTCTAAGGCTGGATTTGAACTCAGTCTCCTTGTCTCCAGGCTCAACATTTCCACTTCACTACCCAGCCGCTCCTAATGGAGGCATCTAATGCCAGTCAGGAAACGAGGAGAATTTGGCAAGGTCACGAGTTGAGTCTGGAGGATAGCTACAGAAGAGACATGAGGCTGGAGGTCAGGAGACAAGTCGGGGCTAGACAAGTCATCGCCTAGAGATGGCCGTGGAAACCGTGGATGCTGATGAGTCGCACTGAGGGAGACGGGGCCAGGGCAAAGTCTGGGGGGATGCCCATAGTTAGTGGGCATGACCTGGGGGAGGGAGAATGTCATAAAAACCTAGGGAGTATCGAGGGTGATCAACAGAGAGTTCAAGGACAAAGACGGAGAAAAGACTGTCCCAAGTGATGATCAAGAAATAGGGTTTGAGAGAGCAGATTCAGGGCACTGGTGGGCTCCATGAAGCCAGACAGTGGAGAATAGAGTGAAGCATTGGCCTGAAACGTACTGTACGCCTTGGACCTGAGGGTTCCATCGGCCAGACACGGAGTGAAGCCCTGGACTAGAATCGGTGAGATCACACGTGATGATCTTCCATATGTAGACTAACATACATGAATGTGCATGTGTATCATGTGCATAAATACCCATATTGATACACATACCTATGAATGCTGGTTGACCGATCACCTGGATTGCAGACGACGAGCCACAAACATCAGACTAAGATCTCCCGCCACTGCCACCTAAGTGGAGAACGGATGGTGTGAGAGAGTCCCACCGGCCCCCTGGGGCGGCAGCCTCTACTTGTCTCCTCAGGAGGGGGGCAGCAAGGCGTTCCAGGGGGTTACCGTGCCCGATCGGCCACTGGCTGCTAATTCACTCCAGCCTGAAATGAAGGCAGCCGGCTGCCTCCCTGACCCTAGCATCCCCACCACCCTACCCATGATCGCTGTGGGCATCTCGGGTCTAAAGAGAAACAATCCAGGGGCACTCCTTCTCTGAAAGCCACAATCCTTGTCTCTGGCTCGTAAACGTGGGCAGGTAGACCGGGCATCGTTGGGTGGCCCATTTTCCCCTTCCTCCCCTCTGACTCCCAAGTCTTTCCCCTTTTAGTGCTAAAAAATCCCTTTTGTTCCTCTAGAACAGACCCCCCACCATTCTTTCCCCCTCCCCCTGAGCACACGCTCCATCCTTTCTCAGTCATGTCCATGAAATGGATACTTGCAGCTACCTCACTAGCCTAGAGGGAAGTTGACAAATAAGTAGGTTATCCCCATTGCGGCTATTCCAGATCTTTCCCCTGGATTTCATCACTTCTGCTCTACTTGAAGGCAGATGCTGCACTGACTGGAGGCACCATTGCCTCCGTGACCAGGCCTGACTCAGGGAGACTGCAGGGCAGCACCAGCCCGAGTGCAGGCCAGTGGGAAAAGCCACAGCCTCCATTTTAGGGACCCTTCAGCCAAGCAAAGGTCAGTGACAGGGGTGGGGTGGAGCAGTAGGAAGATGCTTTGAAAGATTTGGTCTCCGCCCAATCATGTGGAGTTTCCTCCTTTCCTCTCTGCACAATCTCCTGAACTGCCAAACTTTCACAGATTTGTCTACAATTCAAGAGCAGAGGCAGTGGGATCATGTGGCCAGCTGAGGAGCTTTGGATTCAGTCACCCCAATGGCCACTCTTGACAGGGAAGCAATTCATAAGAGCCATGGGCTTATTAAACATCAGCCTGAGTATCTCCTTGAGATACTCAGGTCTTCCTTCTTTATCCTGAAAAGTCCTATGAGCAAGTGAGTTAACCCACATAAAGTGAATTATAAACCCTAAATCCCTGGATCAAGAGGAGCTGAAGGTGGTTGTTGTAACTGCTCCATTTTCGAGTGACCCTTGCTACAGAGGATGCCATAACCTTTCCAGGCCTCCATGCTTGATTGGAGGATCCAAGACTTGACTTTTTCCCAAATTTCCATCCACCGTTGGCCTGGTTATCCAGTCTTGGTGATTCTAATTCGACAGCATCTGCAGCATCTCTCAACTGCTCTCCACTCCCTGACTCATATCCTAGTCCAAGGGCTCCTGTCTTTTAACCTAAACAATGGGAGTCGCCTCCTATTTGGTTGCCCTGCCTTCCTTCTCTCCATTCTCCTACACCAAAATACTCTTTTTTCTGAGGCAATTGGGGTTAAGTAACTTGCCCAGGGTCTCACAGCTAGGACGTATTAAGTGTCTGAGGTTGGATTTGAACTCAGATCCTCCTGACTTCAAGGCCAGGACTATCCACTGCACCAGCTAGCTGCCCTACCAATGTACTCTCCATGTTTTTATTCACTTCCATATTTTAGTGGCTCTCATTTGTATGGAAGATAAAATACCAACTTGTTAGTCTTGCATTAAAGACCCTTCATAGTGTAGCTGATTAAAATCTAGCTTTAGAGCTTCATGGCGTTCTCCTCTCCTTCATGTGTGCTCCTTCATCCTCAAGCTAGCTTTCCTCCACTTCCCATGTTCCTTCCAGTGACAGGAATGGCTTCTTTCATTTCCTCTTGCTCAGATCTCCATCCTTCTGGACTTAACCCAGGATCACCTCTATCCCACTCTAATTCTCCATCACCATATCTCATTTCTTCCTGGTTCCCAATTTGTCACATGCTTTGGATCTTCAGATCAGCTTTCCCTCACCCCACACCATCTGTGAGTCTCTGGAGATGAATCTAGCAAGCTTATTGGATACTTAAAAGTGAAATTACCTTTGCCCACCATCAAGGCCTCTCATCACACCTTTACTGACCCTGCATTGTATCAATCGGTTCTTGAGCCGCTCTTCTCATGGGTCCGAGAAGGTGAGTCCTTCCTATCACAGGACTCCAGAGACAGAGGCGTGGGATGGAGGGCCACCATCAACAAGCTGTCTTCTATCACTGTACGAGCTCCCTCCCAACCTGATGGAAGGAAATTCATATTTAGTGAACAAGGAAATTACTTTGGGTATGTATCATTCAAATCCTTAAGGATTATTGGCTAATTAGGAGCACGGTAATGTAAATTTGCCTTGTGTCAGGTTTTCAGGAACAGTAAAATAACATAATTAAGCAGTGCACAGAGTAGATCACTTGCGCACTCCTCGCTGACAAATGTAGCTGATGTCTAAATAGCTGTTGCTGGCCCAGGGACCCACAGGAACTGACCACAGGAAGATTTAACGGCCGGAGAGGAAAACGAGACATATTCCTAAGATGGAAAGCTCCCAACACTGGCTCTTCTTAGTAGAAACTCTCCCTGAAAAGGTGGCTTTACTCCCAGACAAGGCAACAGAGTGGAGATAACACTGGCTCTGAAGATCAGCAGGACTTGAATTCAGATCACTTGTCTGACTTTGAGTAGTTATGTGACCAGGGCCAAGTAGTTTTCCTTCTCTTGAGCTTTTGTCTGCAAAATGGGTATCCAACTGCCTGCTGACCCTCCATCGGAGAGTTGTTTTGAGACTTAAATGTAATGATGGCTACGAAGCTCTTTGTACACTTTCAGTGCAAATATGTCTGTTAGTAAGAATAAAAATAACAATCATTTAATTCAACAAAGATAGATTAAGGGCTTCCTATGAAAATGAAATAGTCCTTGAAATCAAGGAGCTTTGGAAATCAAGGAGCATGTTCACAGTGAACTTTCAAGAGGGAGAGTGTCAGCTAATGACTTGAGGAATAAGAATCCATTCCGAGGAACATGAGGAATGAGAGCCAGACGAGCATGGTCTTAGAGAGCCGACCTCCAAGGCAGGAATTCCACCTCAGGCACCCATGGGTCATATGACCTTTTCCTTTTTCATGGCCCTGCACAATTCTCTAAGACTCTGAGAGTCAAAGAAAGGGGTTCTGATCTGCACTGGTGGAGGGACTTCTCCCTAACTTGCCTCCACTGACAAAGTCATGGAAATGATTCAAACCTAACATACTCATAAGAGTTCCCATCTCTGTTGTGTTCCACATAATTCTGAGATCATGGCAGATGCTTATATTTATGTGTGAACCATAAGGGGAGAAATCCAAACAGAACATGAGGTGAGCCTTGACTTCCAGGCCTTCTGGCCATCCATGCATCTTTAGGTAAACGAAAAAGGAAGATAATAAGAATGAGGAAGTCTGCAAGGAATTGATCCCTGCCATAGAACCCACCAGGTAGACTGGTACAAAATGGAGTGTCTCCTGGCCTTCTACACCATAATGCAGAGGTATCTGCTACTTCCTGCCTCCTCTCTCTCTAATTCCTGACCTGGTAGAAGCTAAGTAAGCCTGTGACTTCCCCCATCTTCACCCAAGGGTGACAGAAGTTCGGGACTGGAATGGATGAAAAGAGGAGAAAGAAAGCTAAGGAGAAATGAAAGGGAGGTATAGAGAGAGCCAAGTACAAAGCATTAAAGGGAGCAGAAGTGATAAGTCACTTGTATGGAACTCTTCAAATACATTTGCTGACTTGAACCTCACCCTGAGAGCACCTGAGAGCACCCAAGACAAGGGGTTTCCCCAATGCTACAGAAGTGTGAAAGTGGAATGTTCTTTCAGAGCAAGCAGTGGAGATGCTGAATATGACCAGGCACCTTTAACATTTGGGATGCGTGACTCTAGGCAAGTCACTTCATATCTCTGAGCCTCAATTTCCTCATCTGTGAAATGGACTGAACAAGAGACCTTGGCGATTCCTGGCAAGTCAAAATCTATGGCTCTATGAACCTGACTCCCGACTCCTGACTAACCCTTGGGTGAACTTCAGCCTCAGTTTTCTAATCTGTAAAATGAAACAGATCAGTGATTCTATGACCCAACTCCATGGCCAACCCATCTTCCCCCATCACTGAAGAAGAAGGAAGAACTGGATATCTAGATGAAAACTGGAAGTGCTTTATTTGCACTATTTAACAATTAAAGCATTTGAACCACCCCCCCGGGGGCTTCCTAGAAGCCCTCAGTCCTAAAAATCAAGAGCCATATTTTAAACATGAATGGCCACAATAATTTGGGTTCAAAAAATTTGAAACTCACCTATATGCCAGTCCCCCAAAAAAAGCACCAAAGGGAAAATCCTGAAAATTAGAGGAGAGGTAGATATATTAAGAACTAAGAAGACTAGAAAAATAATCAACAAAACTAAAAGCTCCTTGAGAAGACTAAGAAAAGTGCTAACCCTTTAGCCACCCTTATTAAAAAGGAAACAGAAAAAACAAATTGCCAAAATAGCCAATGAGAAAAATAAAGTAACCACAAAACCAGAATACTAAAGAAATGAAAAATTGCCTCACAAAATAAAATGCTAAATAGAAATCTTAAATAATCCAATCACAGAAAAGGAAATAGATCTACTTATATAGAGAACAGCTACAGAGAGAAAAATGCCTTATTGTGATGGATTTACAGGAAAATTCTATCAACCTTTTAAAAAACAATTAAATTCCAGTTGTACACAAATCTCAAAAATTGAGAAAGAAAGCACTTTGCCAAACCTCTTTGATGAGATCAATATAGCTCTTTTATCCAAACCAGCAAAGGATAGAGGACAGAGGGAGAATTATATATACCAATATCATTCATTAATAAAGATTCAAAACTTTAAATAAAATCTTGTCAAACAGATTACAGCAATTTATCCAAAATATTATTCATTATGATCAAGTTGGGATCAGGGATGCAAGAATTAGACATTTTAAAAAAAAGCTTTTGTTCTGAGTCCTTGTACGTTCTGAAATGTGAGGAAAATTGACTCTGGCAATCCACGCCCTCCCAGAAGAAATGTGGGTCAGTTTTCCTTCCAGGCCAAACAATGTGACTGAGCTTTATTAAGACTCACAAATTTGCAGAGGTAAGAGACTAAAGTATCATTACCTAAGTCAGGGTCAAGTATCCTACTTGGGCTCCTGGCTCAATCCCTGCTAACTTCAGGGTTGTAGGACCTCTTCCACAGAGGAAGAGGATGCCCCAGTGCTACCCTGTATCTCAAGTCTGATCCAACCAGTAACTAGAAGCAAGATATCTCTCCTCCAAGAACCAGGTGAGACATAGGACCCAATTTCTACCCTAGAACACTTATAATCAGGAATCAAATTCTTTGCAAATGCCATTTTTCTCAGCACTTCTCAGTGTCTCTTTTAAAATTATGTTAAAATTTAAAATTTAAAATTTTCAAATTAAGATTACCTTGCCCTATGTTTCCAGGCATTTTATCTTCAGATCAGAAAGGTGTTGGATTGGGTAACTTTTGATGCAGTCCTACAAGAATTTTTGCCCAAGTACCATGCGTCACCTATCTAGGCTGGTGATACAATTGTCTTGTGAAACATTCACTTTCTCTTGGTCATTTGACCCTGAGTGACCATTAAGAGGAAAATGGAAATGAGTTAACTCTTCAGATTCCTCCAATCAGAGAAGCACCCTAGAAATCCCCTTGTATTTTTTTATTCTTCTAATTCATTGTTGATTTTAACTATCTTTTCTTTTTAAAGTTTGAGTTCCAGATTCATTTCCTCCCACCATTCTCTCACCCACTGAGGAGAGCAAAATGATAGCAAATATACATATGACATCATGCAAAATATATTTCCATCTTAGCCATATCACATAAAAAAGCAAAACAAAAATAAAACAAGTGAGAAAATTGTACTTCAATTTGCACTTAGAATGTATTCGTTCTCTCTCTGGAGAGAGAGAGTTTTTTTTCAGCATGAATCCTTTGAAATTGCCTTGGATCATAATATTGATCAGAGTAGCCAAGTCTTTCATGATTGATCATCACTAAACATGGCTTTTACTGTACACAAAGACCTTCTGGTTCTTCTCACTTTGCATCAGTTCTTATAGAACTTGCCATGGTTTGTTGCTGTTGTTGTTGTTTTTTCCTGAAATAATCCTTCATCATTTCTTATGTCACAATGGTGCATTTTTTTATTTCTTCACAAAACTGCTTATTCATAATCTTTAACCATTTAGCAATTGGGGAATAGTTCTTATTTTTATAAATTTGACTCAGTTCACCATATATTTGAGAAATGAGACCCATATCAGAAAAACTTGCTGTAAAATTTTAAAGTTATTTCATTGTGTAAGGCACATTTTAGCAAAATGAAGTTTCCTTAATTATCTTTTTAATTAGATCTATTTTTGCTTTTGCTTTTCCTGAGATCATGATTGCTAATGCTGCCTTTTTTTCAACATCAGCTGAAACTTGATGGATTCTACTCTAGTTCCTTATTTTAACTATCTATATATCTTTCTGTTGCAATCTCTTACAAATAACATCGCTGAATTCTGTTTTCTAATCCATTTTCCTATCTGTTTTGGTTTTATGGGTGAGTTCTTCCCATTCACATTCATAGATGTGATTATTGTTTATTTCCTTCAATTCTATTTTCATGTTTCATCCTTTTCTCTTTTTATCTTGTCCCTTCTTGTTGCTTCTGATCACTGCCTCCCTTAATTCACCCTCCCATTTATCATTACCACCTCTCATATCCCTTTCTTCTCATTTTTCCCTACTGGGTAAAATAGATTTGTATATCTAACTGACTGTGTGGATATATATTCTTTCCTTTAAATGAATTCTGATGAGAGTGAGGTTAAAGTATTGTTCACTCCTCCTCCCCCTGATTATAAAAGCTATTCTTTGTACCCATCTTTTATGTAAGAAAAATTTCCCCATTCTACCTCTCCTTTTGCCCTTCTCCCAATGTTTCTATCTTTTTCATTCCTTTGGGGACTTTTTAAATTTTGTTTTTGCTTTGGAGATCATCCCAACATAGTTGAGTCATACTAATGTTTTCTGCCTATGTCGACCCCCAATAATGATCAAATTCTTAGGAATCACAAATGTCATCTTCCCATATCAGAATATAAAGTTTAAATATATTAAATCCCTTATGATTTCTCTTTCATGTTTGTCTTTTTAATGTTTCTCTTTAGTCTTGTGTTTGAATGTTAAATTTTCTATTCAGGTCTGGTCTTTTCATCAAAAATATTTGAGTCATCTATTTCATTTTCATCCAAAGGATCACATTCAGTTTTGCTGAGTAGGTAACTCTTGAATGTAATTCTAACTCCTTCACCTTTCAGAATATCATATTCCAAGTCCTCTGCTCCATTATTATGGAAGCTGCTAAATCTTGTGTGATCCTAACTGTGGCTCCACAATATTTGAATTGCTTCTTTCTGGCTGCTTACAATATTTTCTCCTTGACCTGGGAACTCTGGAACTTGACTATAATATTCCTAAGGGATTATTTCTAGAGGATTTCATTTAGGGAATTTCTTTGAGAAGGCAATTGGTAGACTCTTTCAATTTCTGTTTTTCTCTTTGGATCAAAGATATCACAGCATCTAAGATATCTAAGATCTCAAGATATCTTCTGTACTCGAATTATAAAGTCTAAGCTTTAGGAGGGGGAGGAGGATTGATCATGGCTTTCCAGTAACCCAGTAGTTTTAAATTAGCTCCTCTTTATCTATTTTTCAGCTTAGTTACTTTTACAGTGAGATATTTTACAGTTTCTTCCATGTTTTCATGTGTTTGACTTTGTTTCATTATTTCTTGATGTTTCATAGAGTCATCAGCTTCCACTTATCCAACTCTCACTTTTAAGGAATTATTTACTTCAGTTAGCGTTTGTACCTCTTTTTCAAACTTGTCAATTCTGCTTTGTAAGTTATTCTTTTCTTCAATGTATTATTGTGCTTCTTTTACAAGTAGGTCTATTCTGTTTGGGTTTTTTTTCTTTCTTTTGATTTTGTTTTTGTTTTTTAAGATGATTTTTCTTCAGGATTCTTGTGTCTCTTTTACAAATCTGTTAATTCTCTTTTCACAATTTTCTTACAGTATCATTTCTTTTCCCACACCACTCTTAGCCCTTTCTTTAATTCTTCCAGAAATTCTCATTGATATGGTTTCCAATTTGTATTTTTTTGAGGCTTTGGTCATAGCTGTTTTTGCACAGTGGTCTTCTAAATTTACACCTTTTTTATTCCCTGCCACCATAGTAGCTTTCTATGGCCGTGCTCTTTTTTGTGGTTTGCTTATTTTCCTGCCTATTTCTTTACTTTGAATTTTATGTTGAAATAGGGCTGTGCTCATATGGCCATGAGAAAGCACTGTCTCAAGTTTATGGCTATTTTTGTGTTGCTGTTTTCAGAGCTAGTTCTGGGGGGGGGGGTCTGAAAATTTTTGGTGTTTCCAAGCTGTGGTGTTTCCCACATATCCTGGGAGATATGTGATCCCTGCTTTCCTGGTCTATACTCGGTTGTTTACCTGGGAACAGCTTCTGCTCTCCTGCAGTCATCAACACTAGTGCTTCTTTTTGCCTTGAAACTGTAACCAGGAGCCATCTCTTCACAATTAAGAAATCAAAAAAAGTAGTCAAGATCTCCCCAATCCAGGAGAATGATCACTAGACTAATATTGTCCCTTTACTTAATATTGTCCAAACTTAAAAAAAATACTCCTCATGTCATTGCTTGATCTCTATCATGGTTCTTTCCCCCCACTAAGGTAAGTTAGCACATAACCAGTCTGAAGGTCATGTCAAAAACAATGATCGACTTAGAAGCACCCCCCCATCCTACTAATGATTTTCACAAATACATCCACTGACCATCACCTTTTATGTGCCTTCACAGACATTACTGTGAGACCCAGAGCATCATTTGGGCTTCTGGGCTTGGGGATTCTGTGGGTCATAATAATGAGGCTCCATATTCACATTTATATAAAGATTTATTTGTTTAGAGTTGGTGGAATCCAGTTTAATGAATCATGTGGCAGACAAGAAAGAGAGGGAAGGAGGAGAGAGAGAGACAGAGAGAGAGAGACAGAGAGAGAGAGAGAGAGAGGGAGGGAGGTAGAGGGTGAGAGAGAGAAAGAGGAGAGAGAGAGAGAGAGAGAGAGAGAGAGAGAGACAGATAGAGAGAGAGAGAGAGAGAGAGGGGGGAACCTGGCTAGAAATCCTCCATAAACAACCTCCAAAAAGGACCATTTATGGCCACTCCTAGAGGGCCAGCATCCGTCTGCCCTCATATTGTCAGGTTGACAAGAGGAGAAAAAAAATTAACTAAAAGCCAAATCAAATAAATGTGCAACTCATAAATTCTGCAGCTAAAAATTTACCCCTGAGGGATGGTGACAATGACACCATGGTTGCCTCCCCCTGTTCCTTCCCTCATAAAGGGGGATGATAAGTGACGCCTGTGCTCCCGGAGTACCAAGAGACCCTGGATAGAAGCACCGAGCTGGGGTGCCTGCCTCCTGCCGGCTTCATTAACTATTTTATTTCCCCACACCCATGGCGGGGGTGAATCTCCTCTCCTCTGATGATGATGTCAACATTGCCATGTCCCAGACAGGTTGCTTAGCAACGTGGTCCAAGTCCTGAGCGCTGAGAGGCAGCCGAGCACTTATCCTTCTTCTCTCATCTCTAAGTGCACTGAACACTCACTCTATTTCTCAGGCGACTCTGGATTGAAGGGAAGAGGGAGGAGAGAGTGGAGAGACCAGCATAATATCAAGGCTTTTGTTTGGGTTGGGCACAGGGTTTACTTTTTTCATCCTTTTTAGGGGAGGGAAAGGGATTAGAAGCTGGTGCAAGGATTTAGTGTGTCATTCCTCTGGGAAAGCTCATTCTAAAGGTTGCCTGCTTGATGTGCCATGGGGGGGGAAGCCAACAACAGAGATAAGACAGACAGGTGGGCAGCCCTAGGAAAAGTGGTCCACTGCCACAGTTTCCCAGGGCAAGGGGGGGGTCCACTGGAAAGAAGGTGATGAAATGCTCTAAAAGAATTCTCTGGGTAACTTTTCCAGATCTAGCTTTGGGGACATTCCCTCCCCTTGGCCAGCAGTTCTCAGGAACGCTTCTCTGTTAAGCTGGCAATCTCCCACTGCCCTTTGTCCAATGACCACTGTGCCCATTTGGCGCACTCGAAAGTATTTTCTGCTGGGTGCCTCAGAGACCGTGAGGGTTGGGAGCCACAGAAACCACTCTGCAGCTGGACCACACACTTAGCTACTAAGAGGTTTCCATTTGTATGTTTGTTTAATACTGAAGAGAGACAATGGTCCTTCACAAATATGAAAAATGGAAACCACACCTTCAATTAAAACCTGCCTAGAACTAACCAGTGGGGCCATGAGGTGGTTGAATGCACGTCATTCAAGCAGGTGTCTCCATGCAAACATGATAGATGGGATTGCAGGATTGGGGATGCCATTAACTTACAGTATCTACAAGGCACTGAGCCAGCCCCCAGAATGAATACAAAGGCAAAACCCAATAGTCCCCGTACTCAAGAAACTTACAGCAGATAATTACCACTCACAAAAAATCATTTTTAAAATGGGCATAATGATCAGGTACAAGGGTACCTTGGGTCAGAGAGGTCAGGAAGAATGAAAAAATGGGAAACAGACTTCAGGTATAACAAGAACTGTCATCCAAAGGCCTAAAACCCCCTCCTATGTCCAAAGACATGGCTAAGGGCCCGTTCTCAACATGGAGCCAGCCGTATTACCTTACCTGCTTGTGCCCTCTCTCAAATCATCTCGTAATCTAGAGAGATAGATAGACAGGTAGATAGGTAGGTAGGTAGGTAGGTAGATAGATAGATAGACAGATAGATATCATAGCTACATGGATCTGCATAACATATAGTTGATAAGAAGATGTAAGTTACTTTGTTAGTGTTGTTAGCACGTCTTCCTGTGGATAGTCAGACCAAAATGAGTTCAGAATGCTCTGCCACAGGTCAGACACAAATAGTCCCTATGAATATTTGGGGTGGATTTTCTAATTTCACACATCTCACTTTTTTTTCTGAGGTAATTCAATTCTGTTTTTCTCAGAAAAGCACAGAACCTTCTCTGAAGAGGGCAGACCACGCTCAGTGGTTCTGTACCAGTATCTCTTATGTTGCACAGTAACTTGACTCTAATTTAGTAATGTTATTTTGGCCTTCTTTGAGAAAAAAGGAAAACAACTAAGTAAACAAATTGCTTTTTAACCTATTTCTATCAAATATATCCCATGCAATATATAATATGATTTATCATTATAGATATGAATTATCTTGTATATATTTACCTATGCAATTTACAAGTAAATGAAAATTGCCTTCAATATACTGATATATAATATGATATATAATTTATAATGTATCAATTATCTTATATATTTGTATAATGTATAGACTACATAATTTATTTTAATTTATATGTGAATATATTTATATAAGATGTATTAACTGATGTGTCATGTATAATTTATTCATATATAAATTATTCATATGTTTATATAACATAGGTCCTACATGTTTATTGCATTACTTAAAATTATACATGTATATATACATTATCTTGTATGTATATATTATATTTGCTCTGCATAATATACATTGTATAATATATAATTATGTGTATGTTCATAAATTTATTTTATTAAGTAGTATATATGGTTTATTTTATAAAGTATTATATAAAATATTTTTATATTTATAAAGTATTATATATATGTGCCATATATTATATAATATATAACATGTATATTATAAATTTATATAATATAGGCTATATATCACGCAGATTTCTATCATATATCTTACATCATTTATTATATACCATTTCAATATAATATGGAATGTATAGTTATATGCCAATTATTTCACATATTTATATGTAATATATATATAATCTTATAGAATACATTATATAATTTATAAGTTTATTTATATACATAAATTGCTTTATATATATTTACATACTATATACATATAAAATATATTATGTGTTATAATTTTATATATGTATATACAAATTAATTGGAAAATATTTCTGTTATTCTACAGAACATATTCATTTATAATTTTACATGTATATATCTTTGTATAATCATATGTAATTCATGTGCCCTAAATAGCAGGTTTTATAATGCATAATGATATTTATGTATGCATATATAAATTACTTCTATATATTAACATCTATTATATGTCCTACAGAATACATATTTAATGTATTTATATGTGTGTATAAAATTACTTTGTATATATTTTATCATACATACTCAATATAATGTGATATATATAAATATATGTATTTATACATTTCTTTGGTAACTTTGACATTTATATCCTATATAATATATATAATGTATAATTATACACCTATTGCACTCTGTATGTCTCAATCCCCCTATATAAGGACACTGTATAGGTTTCTATTATTTCATCCACACCCAAGCCATTGTCTTCTTCTTCATAGCTCCATTTCTTGCATTGGAATGGAAGTTCCTTGTCTCACTCCTTGGATTTGGATCCTTTGCACGTGGCACAATGCCTAGTACATCACTGGTGCCGACTAAGTATTTGTTGACTGACTTGTTGATGCTATTGTGAATGTGATATTTTACAAACTATTTCTGCTCAGTCAGGAAAAGAAAAAAAAATCCAGATTTCCTTTTAATGAAATTATGTTTACCCAAACATCAAGGGTTTTTTTTTTTGTTTGTTTGTTTATTTTGTTGTTATTTTTTTTTATTGATGCCTTTTGTTTCTATATCAGCTAGCTTTCTCCATAGACAAAGAGAGTACTGGAGTCAACTAGTGAGAGACATTTGCTAAAAATGTAAGCATTTACACATTGATTTATTATTTTCCTAGTTTCTATACTTTAAGAGCTGATAGTGAAAATGCTAATGTGTAAATTAAGCTTAAAAGTATGGTGTACATACATTTTTTCCTACAGAGCTGATTGTTGAACATTACTAGCATACCCATGCCCATATTCCTCCCTCTGCATCCCTCCCCAAAGGTTCTTTTGAAAAAGAAAAACAGAGGAAGCAGGGAGAAAAAAATCAGAAAAACTGATCAATAAATTGAACCCCCCCCCAACATTTTACACTATATTTTCATCCATGGACATGTCAGTCTTACCAAAGTCAAAGCACTTTCCCTTCATCTCTCTCCTTTGGGATCCAAATGATTCTTTTTTCAGTTTGCTTTGTTTTGTGGCTATTTTTTTCCATTTACACATATCATACATATATTATGTGTGTTGTTTTCCTGGATCTGCTTCCTTAGCTTCACTTTAACTCATGTAACTCTTCCCAGGCTTCTCTATATTCATCAGGTTCACCACTTCTTACAGCACAGAAAAACTCCATGACCTTAATGTATGTTTGCTTAGCCATCTCCCATTCAATGAGCAAAGTAATTTATTTCCAATTCTTTGCTATGATAAAAAGCCCTATTATAAATATTTTGATTTATATGAAATCTTTTTATATTTTTGCCAATGAGAGAGAAAAGGAAGCAAGGAATAAGCATTTCTATACTCCTTACAACGTGCAGGTACTTTTTATAAATTTTATCTCATTTGACCCTTACAACCACCATTCAATCTAAGTACTAATGACCTCATTGGGGGTATATGCCTTGCAATTGACTCCTTAGGTCAAAGGGCAGGGGCATTTTATCCACTTTATTTGCATAATTCCTAACTGTTTTCCAAAACAGTTGTTCTCATTCAAAGCCCCATCAATAATATATCAAACTGTCTGTTCTCCCACAACCCTTTCTGCCTGGCCTATCTGCCTGGGAAGAAGAGAAACTAACTTGGTCTTCCAGGATTTGTTACCTATGTCTACCTTCCTGGAAAGGAAAAAAACACCATTCCAATAGGCTCCCTCAACTAGTTGCCTCCCCTAAGCCTGCCCCCAATTGGGTATTTTTGATTCTTTCTCACCAAAAAAAGGCATCAGTTCTGTCTGATGCCCTGAGAAAATTCTAAATGAAGTTCAAAACCCTAGGGAAGCGGATAACCTGCCTGAACTTATTCATCAACAATTAACAAATTCCCATGTAGTCATCATCTTTCCATCTCTCCAGCATGATCATCTTCATTTGAAGTGAATCTTATTCTTTAATTACCTTTATTTATTTTGTGATTCTTGTTCTTTCCATTTACATTCTTATAACAATTATACGTTTAGTTTTCTTGGCTCTGTGTGCTTCACTCTGCATCAGTTCAGATAAGTCTTTCCAGGCTTCTTTGTATTGGTCACACTCATCATTTCTTACAGCTCAATAATAATCATTTACATTCATGTACCACAAGTTATCGAGCCATTCCTCATTTGCTGAGTATGAACTTGCTGACAGTATTTTGGTTTTTATGAGGACTTTCTTTTTATCCATGGCCTCCTTGGGAAAGAAGCCTAGTAGGAGAATCTTTGGGCCGAAGGGTACCAATGTTTTAGTCACTTTATTTGCATAACATCATTGCTTTCCAAGTGGTTGTACTGGGATACAGCTCCATCAACAATGCAGGAGTGTGTCCACCTTCCTGCAATTCCTCCAACATTGATCACCTTTGCCATTTTGGTGGATGTGAAGTGAAACCTCAGAATTGTTTGAATGTGAATTTCTCTCAATTTGACTCAGAGCATTCTTTTATATTGTTACTAATACCCAGCCCTTTTTTTTCCTCTTAAGAATTGCCCATTTAGGGGCAGCTAGGTGGCGCAGTGGTTAGAGCACCAGCCCTGAAGTCAGGAGGACCTGAGTTCAAATCTGACCTCAGACACTTAACATTCCTTAGCTGTGTGACCCTGGGCAAGTCATTTAACCCCAACTGCCTCAGCAAAAAGCCAAAAAAAAAAAAAGAATTGCCCATTTATATGTTTTTTCTACTGATCTATTGGGGAATGACTTTTGGTCTTAAACAATTCTGTTAGTTTTCTATGTATTTGGGATTCCAAATCCTGATCAAAGATACCTCATACTTAAAAAATGGCCTCTTATTTGCCCTATCCATCTTATCTCTCCCTACTCCAGTCCTCCTAACATGGTGCCAATGGGCATGCCCAGGCTCTCTGTGGAGGGGCTTAGCCGCTGTTGCAAACAAAGGCTTGCTGCCATCCCTGTAAACTCGTCAAGCTGAACTCATTCAGGGAATTTCCTTGATCGACCCCTTCTAAAGAAAAGACTTAAGGAAATATTTTCACTGCCAGAACTCTGATTTCTAAATGCATCAGGAAGCTATTTCTTGCACCAACATAAATTTTGGAAGGCAATCCTTGCCCAGTGACTGCAATGGAGGGCTTGGGAGGGATATCTGTCTTTTAGGAAAGAAATAGAGTGCTTTCCTGCCTGCCTCTGTCTCTGAGGCCCACTGCTCTCTCATGCTAATGAAGGGAATCAGCTAGTTATGGTTTTTAAAAATCCCTCATTAAATTATTATAATAATTATTTACTTAGTTATCAGAACCCCATTAAATCAGGCTTTTCTCCTTCTCCTCGGGTGATCAAAGAATTGATTACCTGTTACTCTTCAGGTACCAACCCATGACACATGTGTGGATTAGAAGGGGCTCTTTCTCTTAGAGTTTATTTTTCTAAATGCAGCTGTTCAGCCTGAATATTAATTTCAGTGTGCTCAGTTTCAGACCCCTGACCTTAAGCTTACATCCTGGCCAAAGCAAGGGGAGATGTTCTCAGCACCTTGCTGCCCTTGCCTCCTCTCACCAAGAGGGAGGTCGAATAAATCATCTAGGAGTAATAGTGAAATTCTCCCCAACTTGATCCCACTGCTTCATCCTCCCACCCCTCCACACATAAAACTTACTGTCAAAGGGACTTACATGGTGAGGATTAATCAGACAACTCCCCAAGCCCTCTAAGCACCTACTTCTGGTGACTAATTTGCCTTTCCTATTGCAAACCACTAATTTTTTATCCCAATCGATAGATCCAAATATGCCTCCCCATCCATCATGAGCAAGGAGGGTGAACTTCTACTATTTATGTAATTCCTACAAGAAGATGAAACAAAAATGTTCAGCTTCTGAGATATGGTTTAATATTAAGAGGGGAGAGAGAAGGAGAGAGACAGAGAAAAAGAGACAGAGAAACAGAGACAGAGACACAGAGATAACCCCAAGGAAACATTAAAAATAATCTTATCAGAAAAGGAGGGATTTAAAATATATCAGAAGACTATTTGTTCTTGAAAGAAAGCACCAATAAGAAACTTGCCAAGAGCCTTAGATCAAATGACTCTGATTAAGGGAGGGATAAAGTAGAGAACCAATCAAATGGAAATGTCATTTGTTGAGATGAAGATGGATCGATTTTGTCTTATACAAGATATGTAAAGTGAAAAGACCAAAATAATAGAGGGAAACCTTGGAAGCATGAAGAAAACAGTAACTCTGATCATATTGTAAGTGAATGGAACCTAGGATTTGAACCCTGGTTTTCCCCACTCCAAGTCACTAGTATCGTATACACTACACCAGTCCCTCTCCGTCTTACTCAATCACTGTGAGACCTCAGTTTCTTTATCTGTAAAATAGGGATAAAAATTGCACCTACCTCATAGGGCATTATGAGGATTAAATGAGGCAGCAGCATTTGTAAAAGGCATATAAGAAGTATGTTTAATGTACTATATAAAATCTGGCTCTAAGTCAAGAAATACTGTTTTGCGTTCTCAGTTTTTATTCAGATATAATCCTTTATACTCTTTTTTTGTTTTCTTATAAAGGATGTAAGAGGATGCTTTGAATCTAATAGAGTAGTTTGTGCTAAAAACAATAGCAACAACAAAAAAACAAAGAAATAAAAAAATAAAGATATCCCCCCCCAAAAAAAGACTCTTTTCCCATCTATGAAAAATACTCAAATTATACAACTATTCAGCTGCAAGCTGTTAAGTACAACCTCTGGGCAGGAGATTGACCCTCTGGAGATATCAAGGGAGAGGATAAGCTCATGGCCCAGTACACTATTGACTACCCACTGGAACAAGGGTCTAGGTCTTAGCTTCTTTATTGATCAAATGAGGAAGGGGATAGAGAAACACGGGTTGACATTAGGCTGGCACATTGAAGCTTAAGAAATGTTTTCCTTACAACAATCTTAAGAGGTAAGGATGGCAAGGAGAATTTTTCCCCCATTTTGTTGATTGGGAAGATTTAATGTTGGCCATTGACGTGCTGTGTTAACATATCAATACCCTCCCATTCCTTCTACTTTTGTACCCTCCAAATTGGGCCTCCAGAGCCTGTCCTGGAGGAACTGAGCCTCTCAGGTTCACAAGTCATCTTGTGGAAACAAGAGGTGATGGGATTGGTGAGAGCTCCATCCACCCTCAAACCTCTCCTACCCCAGCATGCTTCACTCTAGTCATATGTTTGTACCCCAGTGATACCTCCCTCATCCTCATGCCTTTCCCCACCTCACTTTGGGTACCACAAAGTTACACTACTGTTTCTTGAAAAGTGTAGGGTAGTCAACGGGCTAACTTAGAAATCTACTCACCCTCCCCATAATTTTCAAGCCCAGTATCCCCTCCCTGGCCCCTGGTTCCTGCATTGTATTGTCTTCCCTCGTATAATTAGAAAAAATACCATTAAACAAATGAACAAAATCCCAAGCCCTGCTGTCAACTAGGATTGATCTCTCCCAAGCAATCCCCAATTCATCCTTCTGCTCTAGGGATCTTGAGGAGACACACATGAGCCTCGCCTCATTTAGAGAGCCAGTTCTCTTACAATATTAATTGTAATAAAAAATAATAACTAGAGTTTCTCTAATACTTCAAGGTTTCAAGGCAGGTTCCATTTTTATTTCATCTGATCCTGACAACAATCCTGGGAGTTTCCTGTGGCTTGACTGAAATCCCTCCCCGTCCTAAAGCCCCCAGATCTCTGCCTCTTGGAACCATTCAATCTCTTCTCCTTTGTCTCCTAAATTTATAAAAATGGTTCCTGAGTTCATTCATCAGTGCTGCTCTTTTCTACACTGTGCTTGACACAATCTGGAAAATAGTTTGGGACTTTGGCTATTGGAAGGCAAGCTGGAGAGAATGTGGAGAGAGGCAGCATTGGGGAAAAAGTGCTTTGATTTGCCCCAAAATTGGAATAGAAATAGCAAAGGGAACAATAAGAGAGACCCAACAAGCCATTCTTCTCATTTCCCTGTGCTTGATATATTAATTTCTGCCACTAAAGCAATCTTCGTCTAGGGTCCACGACTGCTTAGAGTAGAATACTCCCTCTTTCAAAGGCTTATTTCCTTAAATGGAAAAACTAATAGGGATTGGGTATAATTTTTCCACACATAATTCATTTAAGCAAAATTTTCTCAAATGGCTTTTTTTTAGCTTTTTTTCCCCCAAGTTTATGTGCATCCTGACCCAAGAAGATATAAATTACCATTGGGAAAAGGGGGCACACATCCACTATCCCATGACACAAACACAAAGATTTCATTTTCTTGATACTTTTATTTGGCTGCTAATAAAATTGGGTGGTTAAACCTCCATGGTAGAATCTCAATATAACACTAGAGTTAAGCTTTAACACCAGCAAAAACTCTATTAAAATATTGCCCCTGAGACTAAATTTGAATCCTTGCACTATTGGTCAGATTGGACTAGAAGATGAAGATGAGGCAGGAACTGGAAGGGTCTGTTAAGATCACTGAGACAAAGATGCACTTTTTTCCATTATATTTAGTTCCCTCAGAGGGAAGGAAAAAGACAATGGCTGAGAAAAAGACAATGGTTGAGAATACTCCCTGACTTTGTTGAGGAGGCTTATCTATTGAAAGGAGGTCCAAGACATCTGTGAAAGGAGCTCTAGGCAAGAAGGCTTTGATTTACCTCCAATCTTCCTGAAAAGCCAGAAGAACAACACAATTGGAGGGAGAAAGAGTCAGGATACTAGTGGGACATCTTGGGGGCTCCATGCCCTAATTCTTTGAATGACTGCTATTTCTCTGAGAAAGTGGAGAGTTTATTACCCCCCAAAATAAAGAATTCTTTGGTAGATCCCATTTTGATACGATATTTTTGTTGTTGGCTATGACCTTCAAAGAAACCATAATAGTAATCACAGAGAATCATGGTGCCTTGAGCTGGAACTAACCTCTAAAATCAATCTGTCCAATCTCTAATTTGTTTTTTACATAGGAGGAGCCACATTGGAGGACTTAAATAACTTGGCGAAGGACCCAAGTGGAGACTGCGCCAAGAGTCTGCTGAGAACTTGAATTTCCTTACTCCCAGTCCAAGAAACCACTGAGAGATCTCTTATAACCTTGAACGAGATCTTACAGGTGCTTCAAACAATCTTGTATTTATGAAAGCTGCCCCTTTTACACCAGAGTGAAACTGCTGGTTCCATTCCATTCTCATTGACAGTCCCCTTGCTGGCCTTTAGATAAATACTTCGAAGAATATTAATTTCACATCATGCCTACAAAATGACTTCTGAATGTACATTGGACTAGTTCACTCAGTGATTTAGCAGAGGTGAAAGATAGATTTGAGTAGGGAGTATTTAGGGATTAGGAGCTGGTTTTCACAGTGAAATGGGAGACAATCTAACAAATCTATCCGAAATAAGATCAACAACTTAAAATTTAAACCAATCTTGAGTCTATATTTGAACTTGGATATGCAGATATGGCGCTCAAGTCCCCAAGGTTCAGCCGTTCACTCAAAGGATCAACAGCCCTATAGACAGTTAAATTACTAGAAAAGCCAGGGAATTTATCAAACATGAATTTCAAAGTGGATTCTAGCCTCCAGGAAAAATGGCCGCCCATTAATGTACATACACAACAAATGTTGTCTGCAATTCCGGGCCTCCTTCTTTTGGACAACAAATGGACTAAAGTTCTCAATTTACATAAAGAGGGACAAAGAGCATTACTGCTTTGATGGAAGCACGGGGTCCAAGCAGGTGGAGCTATTTACAAATATCAAATCTGCAGCAAAGCAGGGAGGGTACAGGTGTGCCACGAAGAAATCATTGACCCCGTTCCCTGCCTCGTGGTGCATTATTTATAACAAACTCCAATTTGTGAATGTTAACATTAAACAGGTCTCACACACAGCAAGGGAAGTCATACAACCTCATCATGTATTATGAATGAAAACAAGACAGCACCAATGAAATTAGTTAAAGGGGCCGCACTGGACAGGAAGGAGCGCGGCAGCACCCCCATCCCCATCTGTGGGCCGGCCTTGGGAAACTTGGGTGATCTTTAGCCCCTAACCTCAATATTTACTTTATTGACCAAAAGAAATGTTAACTTCATCCATTGTTGACAGATCATTTATCAAAAAACATTTTAAATAATGGAATATTTCATTGGTGAGATAGCTCAGGAAATTAGCCACCAGCCCCTTGGGTTCAGGACTTCAGATTGAAGTCACCCAGAGGAAAGTGGCTGAATGTTTTGATAATCAGATTATTGGGCAGAATTCTCCACGAAGTCACCGTGACAGGTTTTCTTCCATTTACGGTTGGTGCCAAACTATATGAAAAACCACAATCCCATTGACAATGTGCTAATTTGCAGACTCCCTGCTTCCCCAAAGAAGCCTGGCAGCAGCATGATAAGGACACCAGTGTCCTTTTGGAGCACCCTAGACCGTGCCAAGGCCTTCAACAACAACCAAAAAACCCACTTAGGAAAGCTCCACTGTTCTTAATTATTGTTTTTGTCTAGTCGGAAGAGAACAAAGCACAGACTTGTCTTTTTTCATTATCCCCCATACCACAAACATTTATTAATCACCTACTACATGTTGGGCATTTTGCTAAGAACTGGATTTTCAAAGACAAAATGAAAAATGATTCCTGCCCTCATGTTGCTTACATTCTACTTGGAAGAAACAATATGTAAACATGCAAAAGGAAGATGATTTGAAAAGGAACAAGCAAGGGGATCAGTAAAGTCTTCCTATGACGGCACCTGAACGGGGCCTAGAAAGGAGCCCTGAATTCTAAGGGCATCCATACTTTTGCTGTGCATAATCTATAAAATAGACAGAAAACCTCACCACTCGGTCTGAATCCCTTTCCCTTCCGTTCACGCTTCACGTTTTCTAGACTCTGGCTCCAAGGAGTAGAAGTACATTTCTCCCGAGTCTGCAAGAGGGTGTTTTCCCATCTCATTCAGATTTCTCATTATGGACCAATGAAACCAATGAATGGTTCAATAAAGAGGTTGGATCATAAGATGAGAAAATAATAATAAATCTTTAAAACATCTTAAAGACCGGTAAGTCCAACCCTCTCACATTGCAGATAAGGAAACTGAGATAGAGCGATATTAAGTGACTTGTTCAGGATCACAGGCAACTGCCCAAATTCAATAAACATCAATACCTTCATGAATTGTTACTCTCTCCATGCACATAGATAATGATCACTCCAGGTTTTCCCTCTGCATATCCCTGCATCTGTCTTTCTATGCATCTTCCACAGAGATCCCATTCCATATGCAAGGAACATTAGCTGGATTTCTTTAGTATTTCACAAATGATAGGGCCATATTCGGTTGTCCATCCATTAGCCCGTCATTTCTTTCACCTCCTTCCTTAATCATCCATGTCTTTCACATTTTCTTTATACCTCTTCCTGTTCACAGACTATCACTGGTAACATGTGATAGCTACATGTTATTCCATCACCCTTTAGGTGATCTGAAATTTTTATGCTTTCATGTAGAGCATCTGTAATGGAAAGATAATTTAAATGTATTCCCCTTTAAATGGATGGCAGGAAGACTCTCAGGATCTATGAAACCATTGTGCCATTTCTCAGATGTGATCCAACTTTGTCCTCCTATTCGATTCCACCCTAAATCATTGTATTTCCGCAGAGACCATCTGAGAATGAGGCACTGGTGCATTAATCTGCCTGCATCAGTTGCCTGTCCCACTACATGCTGTAGTCTTCATCCATGGGGCTCTCCCAGGGTGGATGACCCGGCTGATCATCTCTTGAAAGGTTATGGATCTCCTTGAAGAAATCAGGTCATGTGCTTGGGTTCCTTGCAATCAGTCTAGGACTGGTCCATGAACAAGACCCTCCATCCCTCAGCTCAATTTCTCTGCTTTTCCCATATGGTTAGAATGTTTCTCCTTTTCTGCAGATCTCCAGACTTAAAAAATCCCACCTTCACTAAGAAGTCTTCCCTCCACCCTCCTAATTTTAGAACTCTTCTGCTTTTAAGGATTTCTTATTTATCCTGCATATAGCTTGCTTTGTATCTAGTTGTTAAGGGTAGACACTGTATTTTGTCTCTCTTCTGTCTCTTGAATCCTTAGCACAGTACCTGACACATAATAAATGCTAAATAAATGTCGATTGATCGATGGGTTGATTAAACCGCCCTGAATCCCCTGAGCCAGTAAAATGTAAACTCCACGAGGACAATACCCACTTTTCATGTCTCAGCACCTGGGACAAAGCCATTCATTCACTAAGTGCTCGGAAGATTGGCCTGAGCTGGATTCGTTGGGTCTCCCAGTTTCTGTGGAGCATCTTCAAAGAGCCATGACAGAGTTTGTTCTAGGAATGTGACCCTAGGCAAGTCACTTAACTTCTGTCTGCCTCAGTTTCCCCAGCTGTAAAATGAGGATAATAAAAGCATTTACTTCCCAGGGTTATATATGATATATAATGAGGCTTATTATATATTATTATAAATGAGATAATTTTTGTAAAGCATTTTGCAAACCTTAAAGCACTGGATAAATATTGGCTTAGCATTACTTTATTATTATTGTTAACTCAGAACAAGCTTATTTTCTCTTACGCACGGGATACGGAACAATTGGGAATTTCCACTTGCCTAGGAAGACAACACAATGGGGTGCCCTGTTTTCAGCAGCATCCTCAGCACCCCCACGGTTTTAGCCAAGGAAGAGCTGGACCTCACATTACAGCCCACAGCCAAGGCAAGCCCAGAGCATGATTGCATAGCAGTTTGCTCAAGTCAAAATATATTTATCATCTTGCATAAGTTATGACCCCAACTTTCCCACCAGAAGATCATATCACAATCAGAAACACCCGCCATGCAGGTGGCTAATGTGATTTATTAAATTTGCTCAATTGCAGGCTTTAGGAAGTTCCTCCGTACAGGAGAATTTCCCAAATATTGAAAACATATGTACGTAGGACAAAGCTCAGGGAAAAAAAGACTTTATTATAATGCATCACACATAATAAATGTTTGTTTAACAAAGTCTTATGAACTTTCCACATTAATCAAAAGTGAATGCTACATGATTTCGTATAATTAACTGGGAAGTCATATTACAAGTGATAAATATCGCGGACAATAAAATGAAGCGAACTAATATTGACCTTCTGTGTTCATTAATAATGCAGGTTCTTGAGAGTCCACAGTACAATTATTACACAGTTAATTGAAGGGTCAAGTTTCCCAAAGATTAATAATGAGCATTGCGTCGGTCTGTTCATCAGAGATTTAAGAAGAGGCAAAACAGTCCCCTTTTGGCCCAGTGAAAAGATGGAGCTTGGACTCGGGCTGCGAGGAGGATGCTTTTTCTCACAGAGGCGTGTGCTGAAAAGGCAAACACGCGCACATACGCCACGATGAGGGTGACCCGCAGGGAAGCAGCCACAGAATCATTAGAGAAAGGGTGCGATTGGTAATATAGGAGGGAGCCGGTCAATTATCGAGGTCCCACCATGCTGCGAATGCCAAAGGAATAAAGATAAAATCGAGACTCCCTGGTCCGAGAAGTCGTACCCCACCGGACAGGGCAACACGGGCACCGTAAGGAAAATTTAAGCCGGAGGTAGTTAGGGAGGGAGGGCATGCAGTCACCCACCATATGTCCCCCCATTGCCCTTTGAGTGACCCTTAACTTGAATCCTTTGGAGCCTGTCATATCCCATAACTCACAATCTGGAGGTATCACAAGGAGGAAAAATGGTGTTGAAAAATAGCTCTTTGTTTCCCGAGGAAGCCTGGGGTATAATTTCCCAAAGGCCACCCAGCCCCCTCTCTTCCCCTTCCAGATCGATGCTGGGCCCAGCTCTCTGTCTCTTTTCACTGTCTGGCCATGATGAACATATCAATGGTCCAGCTTGAGAAAGCATCCATCCATCTCCACTTCACAGTCGGGACAATGGAGAGCGTTCCTTGCCTCCCTCCACCGTCCCCACTGAGGATCAAGGTCTTTTGAGAGCTTTTGGCTCTCATTCAGGAGGCTCTGCAATGCAACAAGGTCCACTGCAGTTTAATAGACACAAAGTAATGAATAAACAGCAGCATCCTGGGGCCTCCCTATTTAGCATTAATATATTTTGACTGAAAAGCTTCCATTTGGGAAGTTATTAAGTTTCTGTGGGACCTCAGTGAAATTCTAGATTTCTCTGTCTCCCCTTCCTCAAATTTTCTTAAAAGTCATTTATTTATTTCATGAGCATAGCTTAGGCTAGGGAACCTTCACCTTGTTATGGGCTCATGGGTCCCTTTGGCCCTACACCCCCTTCTCATAATTATATTTTTAAATGCACAAACTAAAATCCTAATGCTGACAAAGGATGTTAAAAAATGGTTTTTTCCCCCAAGTTCTCGGGTCCCAGGTTAAGAATCCCTGACTGGTGGATGAAAGTCCAGGAAGAGATTTGTAAACAAAGAATTTGGATTCATCATCCATAGGGGAAAGACTAAGTGGAGAAACATGGTAGATGACAACAGGTTATGGACACCCTGTCGAGTTTGTCAGCCAGTATAGCTCTTGGGAACTGACCAGGCTGGAAAGCCAAAGTACCGCTCGGGCCAAGAGTCCGACACAAAAAGCAAAGAAGCTAGCCCGAAGCGAGGAAATGCCCAAGTGCTCTCAGGGCCCCCGAATTTCTAAGAAATCAAAGGCCTATTTTTTGATACCAGCATTGTTTTGGCTGGGAAGCCCAGAAACCAGCAGTCTCTAGAGAACGGCAACTTTCCTCTCGAGGGCAGAGGAAAGGCACCGGGAGGGCGTGAGTGAGCGGGTCATTCTATGCAATGGGCAGCTAGTAAGATGAATGTAGGGGCTAAAAGATGGCATCATCAAGGAAGCAGTCATATATACAATGCCAAAGAAGAGCCGGTCATGTGGCAAGAGGGAGGGATGGCGGGTGGACAGCCAGAATGGTCCACTCATAATGATATCAGGAGAAATAGAGGAAGACATTCAGCACGTTGGGCAGATCGTTGTTCGATTGTTTTAGTCCTGCCCAAATCTTTGTGACCCCATTTGGGGTTTTCTTGGCAAAAATACTGGACTGATTTGACATTACCTTCTCCAGCTTACAGAAACTGAGGCACACCAGAGTTAGTGACTTATCCAGGATCACACAATTAGTGTCTGAGGCTAGATTTGAACTCAAAAAAATGAGAATTCCTGACTTCAGTACCAGTGCTGTATCCACTGCATCACCTAACTGACCCACTGAGTGGAAACCCTGTGACTGATTTATAGAAGGACACAGACATGAATAGCACAGGATGGAAGGGACTTCCATATCAAAGAATGGCTGAGGGAAGGAAGGAGGGAAGGAAGGAGGGAAGGAAGGAAGGAGGGAAGGAAGGAGGGAAGGAAGGAAGGAAGGAAGGAGGGAGGGAGGGAGGGAAGGGAGGGAGGGAAGGAGGGAGGGAAGGGAGGGAAGGAAGAGAAGGAAGGAAGAGAGGGAGGAAGGAAGGAAGCAAGGGAGGGAGGAAGGAAAGAAGGAAGGAAGAAACCTCAATTTTAGTAATGGGAGACAACACATCAAGGTGCCCCAAGCAGGATGCTTTCATTTGCAAAGTCACAGAGAATGTCGATGGAGCCATAGGGAGTAAATTGCCGTGCCCTTTCTATAAGCAATGCTCGTATTGATTTGGTTACTGATCCCGGTGAAAGCAGGAGATGGAGAGAAGGCGATATACACAGAGCATAGACGACTTTGGGAGCCGCCCAGTACACACGGCCCTCTCTCACCCACGGATCAAGTCACCTCAGGCCCATGATGGCAGCTACAAAGCTGGGCACGTGAAGCCCCCATTATCACGGTCTCAGAGGGTCTGGAATCCGGGCAGGTGACAAAGATGGCCTGGGTGGACACCTGGCAGCCATTGCCCTGACCATGTCGCCATTAGGCCACTGGCAAGCCCGCAGCAGAGCCAGGGTTCTCAACATCTCCGGGAGTCCGGGAGTCACGTCTCCTCCCTTCAAGGGTGCACTTGACAATGTGTTAAATAAACATGAAGGCCCAGCATTGCTTCCCTTCCAAAAGTGCAAACACTGTGTTACTCTAATGATTAAATATTGTTTGAATAGACAAGCAAGTGCCGGGTCGCTGCTGACTTTCACAGTTGACTCTTTGCCGGTGCTTCATTTTATGTATTAATTACTTTGTGTTCAGACAAAGGCTTTAATTAGGAGGCATAAAGGTTTCCTGAAGAGTGAAGAAATGGCTTCATCCTCACTGAACTGAGGCTAAGCAGGCCTTTCTAGGACAGCCACTTGCCAACAGGAGTGCCTGAACTGAGCCCGAATCCAGGCGACATTAACTAAATCCAAGCTCGTGAAATATTGGTGGGGGATGCCGCCTGACGGTAAAAATGATTCAGGCTGCTCTTAGTTCCTTATGGGGAGCATAAATTAAAGGTAGCCTAGTGCCAACACAAAGCAGAGACTTGCCTTTCAATGGGAAAAGAGGCCGAGAATCCCACCCAGAACTGGGAGGAAGCTCAGAGGTCGACTATTGACGAGGGAGGAAACCGAGGTCCAAGAAGATCTCCTCACAGTCAGACAGGTAGCAAACAGACGGCCCAGGTCCTCCAGTGCCAAATCCACTACTCTTTCCCCTGACTTCTGTGTCTCCAGTACTCCTTCCCATAGATTTCCAACCTATGCACTGTGCTAGTGGGGCAATTAGCAAGCACATTTAAAATGTAATCAATAATCTCTCTGATAAAGCACAAAATACTGGATTGTTTATTGTAATGAGTGTAGAACAAAGAGGGAAACAATTAACTCGGTTCTTGGAAGTGAAACGCCATGGCATTGTGGAAAGACAGACACTCATGCATTGTTGGTGGAGCGGTGAATTAGTCCAAACATTCTAGAAAGTAATTACGCTCAGAAAGTGCCTAAAATGTCTGTCCTTTGGTGCATGGATGCCACTGTTAGACACGGATTCTAAGGAAGTCAAAGAAACATAGCACACAGACAAAATATTCAGAGCAGCCCTTTCTGAGCAATATAAACCTGGAAACAAAATATTCGGCCATTCGTTGGGGGATGGGCGTAATGGAAATTATTAAAGAAGAAATAATGAATATGAGGAACACAAAGTGGAATAAGAAAATCTATGAGCTGATATAAAAAATGGAACACAGGAAAACATGTTACAGTGACGACATAGAAGCAAATGAAAAACAATTAGCTGAACACTATAATTAGAATGACTAAAAAGTAAGACTCGGGAGAAGTCTCCCATCCTTTCCATTTGTGCAATCATGGCGGTCCAACCGCCTTGTGGGCCTTTCCAGCTGGACTCCTATGGGCATCTCCAAAGCAGAGCTCATGGTATTTTCTTTTTTTATTATTATTGTGCTGAGTTTCTTTATTTTGCATAAATTTTTCACCCCAAATGTCTATTTTTGTCAAGGGCATCCCTGCCCATCTGGTCTCCAGGCTCACAACTTCAGCGAGGCTCCATTCTTCATTTTCCTTCACTCCCCATAAGCACTCGGTGACCGTGTTTTATTGTTGTTCCCTCCTCCGCCCTCCCCCATTCTCTGCCCCCTCATCACCAAGCACCTGCCTTACTCAGTAGACCCTGAGCTGGTCTTCCTGCCTCAAAGCTGCCTCTCCCCCATTGCACCTCACTGTAAATCAGAGACTTACTGTGTGATCCTGGGCAAGTCACTTGACTCTTGCCTCAGTTTTCATCTATAAAATGGGCTGGAGAAGAAAATGGCCAAGCACTTCAGTATGGGGGCCAGGCAGACATGACTGAAAATGACTGAACATCAGCAAGTGTGCTGTGTGTATGTGTGTGCATGTGTTGTGTGTGTTGTGTATGTTGTGTTGTGTGTTATGTGCACACGTGTGCAATGCTGTGTGTGATTTCCATACTCTCAGACTGCACTGTGCATGTGTTGTGCATGTGTGTATGCACATTGTGTGCATGTATGTGCATGTGTTGTGTGTTGTGTATGTTGTGTTATGTGTTGTGTGCACATGTGTGCACGTGCTGTGTGTGATTTCCATACTCTCAGACTGCACATGTGCATGTGTTGTGCATGTGTGTGCACACTGTGTGCATGTGTGTGCATGTGTTGTGTTGTGTTATGTGTTGTGTGCACACGTGTGCATTGCTGTGTGTGATTTCCATACTCTCAGACTGCACATGTGCATGTGTTGTGCATGTGTGTGTGCACATTGTGTTCATGTGTTGTGTATGTTGTGTTATGTGTTGTGTGCACACGTGTGCATGTGCTGTGTGATTTCCATACTTTCAGACTGCACTGTGCATGTGTTGTGCATGCGTGTGTGCACATTGTGTACACGTGTGTGCATGTGTTGTGTGTTGTGTTGTATGTTGTGTGCACGTGCTGTGTGTGATTTCCATACTCTCAGACCGCATGTGTGCATTTGGGCTATGCTGAGATGCTCTTGTTTTACTGGTTATAACTGAAGGAGGTGGGGTAGATACTCAGCAACAACGGTGATAGAAAAACACAAAAGAGCAAGGGCGTCTGGGGGGTTTTAGAGAGAGAGAACACACAAATCTGGCTGATCCCCGCTCCGCAGGACATCAGGAAGAGTGCGTTTTGTCCCTGACCCACAAGGACTCTCTCTTACTCGTCCTTTCCGGACAGGGCAGCTGCCATTTTCTCCAGCCCCGCGGGGTTTCTCAAGCACTTGCCATCAATTCCCTCATCTGATTGTCGCGACTTTACAGAGAAGGAAACTGAGGCGGGCAGAGGTCAGATCCTGGCCGGGCTCACACAGAGCCCGTTATCTGAGGCCAGACTCACAGCTCGGTCTTTGTGGCTCCGAGTCCACCACGCTCTCAGCCACCAACTACCCCCTCCAGCCGCCCCCTTCAAAGCCTTCTTCTTAAGGCGGGACAGAGGGACGTCGGAAAGCCCCGAGTTCAAATCCAGCCTCAGACACTTCCCAGCTGCATGACCTTCAGCATGTCTCTGCTTCCTTGTCATGACAGCATTTGCTTCAAAGAGTTCCAATGGCATGTGGGAGGTGCCCCCAAATGCTGCTCCCCCCTATTTTCCTTCTTAAGAGGGTGCTTGGGCTTGTAATGGGGATGTAGCCAGAGATGGTGGGGGTATTATGGAAGCCCCCGCCCTCACAGCTTCTCTCGGCTTCCTGCTCTGCCAGGATCTCCCCCAAGTGAGAGCACGGAGAATTCAGCTGGGAGTGTTTCAGTCCTTGCTCTATATTTATTCTAACCCTTTCCCCCTATTTCCTCACGTATCACTGATTTTCTTTTTATTATTAAAGCTTTTTATTTTCAAAGCATACACATGGATAATTTTTTTCAACATCAACCCTTGCAAAATCCTGTGTTCCAATTTCCCCCTTTCCCCCATCCCCTCCCTAGATGGCGAGCAATCCAAAATATATTAAACATGTTAAGACCCATGTTAACTCCAATATATGCATACATATTTACACAATTGTCTTGCTGCGCAATAAAAATCAGGTCAAAAAGGAAAGAAATGAGAAAGAAAATAAAATGAAAATGAACAACAACAAAAAGAGTGCAAATGTGATGTTGTGACCCACACTCAGTTCCCACAGGCCTCTGTGTAGGGAGGACTACACGCTCCTGGGTACAGATGGCTCTCTTCATACACGATCATTGGAACTGGCCTGAACCCTCTCATTGTTGGGAAGAGCCGCGGCCATCAGAACCGCCTAGCACTGACGTTCTTTCGGCTGGATTTGACAGAGCTACGCTTCTCGGCCATTTCCAATCCTAGGCCCTGCTCTTTCCATCTTTAGGCTTCTTGGAAGGACTGTGTGGTGAGAACAGGAGTGGGATGGAAAAGGGCATGGGTTCAAATTATGACTGCCACATACTATCTATGTGATCTACAGGTGTCTGGATCTCAGTTTCCTGATTCCCGAAGCAGCCAGATCTTCGTCCCAGACCTGGAGCTCTGAAGCCCCTTCGTCCAACCCCCTCACTTTATAGACATTTTATAGACTGATATCCAAGGAGGAAAGTGTCAGTGCAGTGCCAGGGACAGAATGAGAGCCAGGTCTTTTGAATCCCAAGCCACTGTTCTTTCTGCTCATCCACCTTTCCTTCGAGAACCTCCAAGCTCAAAATACTATGAAAAATCAACATATACATAAGATGTGTATTAGATCTCTCTACATGTATATTTTATCTGTGTATTTATATTAATTTATATATGTGCATCAACACTTCAAATGTTCAAAGACAAACAATGGGACATGCAGAAAACAATCACTCCTTCAAAGCCACCAAAAGCTTTAGGAAACCCTAACAGAAAGCTCCCTGTTGCTGTCGTTCCAGTCAAACCATCAGCATTTATTAAGTAATTTGTGCCAGTCGTGTTGCTAACAGGAATACAAAGAAAATAAAAACAGTTTCTGCCCTCAAGTAGCTGACATTCTAATGGGGGGACAACATGGAAAGAAGTCTCCACATACAAGATACAGAGCAGATGCAAAATAATCTCAGAGGGGAAGGCTCTAGGGGCTGGGGCAATATTTCCTTCACACCTATTTTTATGGCTCAAATCCTTGGTTCTGGCCCATTCAATCACCAACTCCCAGCAGCCTTGTTTTTTTTTCCTTTCACTTGCACCTTTCAATAGTCAATGTGGAGGGAGGAATCCTTCCCCACCAGCAAGGTAAAAGTTTCCAGAGAACATTAGTACTGGGAATTTTGTACCAATATCTCCACATCCCCACAAATCAGACTAAGTTGAAAGTTTTACAAGATAAATCACATTAAATCATTCACACCAAAATCAATGGCACTTCTTATTTCTGTCTGAAACTCACGGCTAAAATAAGGCCTTGAATAATCTCTAAGGGTGCATAGGACAAAGAAGATACAACTAGAAGGAATAAAAATATTTTTATGAACTGGCTATATGGTAGAAGATGTAATAAGAAAATGACTGAAGTTCAAGCTAGCAGACATAGGATCAAATCCCAGGTCTAATATTTATAAATTAAGCCCCTCTTTTTTTCTGGGTTTCCATTTTTGTAAAATGAGATACTTGAAATAGATGGCATGTAAAGTGTCTTCAAAGCACTAGACACAGTGATACTATGACTTGTTCCAGGAAAATGTTTCCTAAAACAGACTCAATTGAATGAAACAAGAAGTTTAAACTAGGATCTTGCATGGGGTGACCAGAAGGACTAATATCTCTGATGTGAGGATTGCCAAGCCCCTTGAAAGGCTGTCATCCACTCCGGTGTTCACCTAGCACTCAGCTCTTACCAATAGCTCCAAGAACTTGTAGTGTGTACAGTGGCCAGGTCCCAGTGAAACCATCTCAGCAGCTGGAAGGTCACTGACAAGCCTGATATCTAATGGTGAGTCAGGGAGATGTCTCCCTCAAGCAGGTGAAGACTTCTCCCAGTGGAATGGGAATCTGTTCCAATGGCCAAGAAAGCCATTAGGGAGAGGTTGGTCACTCAGTGAAGAGCCAAGGCCATCCACTGATCCCAGACCATCAGCAGCCATCCTGATTTTGTTCCTCCACTGGACTTCATGAGGACTTTGCGCAAATCTGCCTTACTTAAATCCAGTTAATGGGCAAGTCAAGATTTCACCCCATCATGTCATTGATTCTCTTTGGAAACAAAAAATGAACAACATGTCAAAAAATAGTACTCTCGACTTCAGTGAATGGAGTTTCAATACAACAAATATATTTATCAGTCCCCTGCATGATACATTTATGCAAAACACCATGGTGGAACACAAAGGTGAGTAAATCCCTTGGGTCAGCATCCAATAACAGAGAGGATTGTTAGAGACCCTGACAAAGAGTCAGTAAATAGCCGAAGTGAAGTCATGAGTTCAGTCTATATGGAATATTGAGAATGACTATATTTCACATTGCATTCCTCTTTGCATTAATTAAAAGATTGAGCAAGACCATCATAAAAGCACAACAACCAAAGAGAAACAAGGATTCCTGGGGGAAGATGAAAATCTCCAGATGTTCCTGCCTGTAGATAGCACTGTCCTGTTTGCAATGCAGTTTGGGAACCCTTCAGAGCTTCCTCCATGAGATGAAGCCATCTCTCACCCCACAAGTATTTTGGAAACTTGCATTGTACAAAACACAATGCTGGGTTTGGGGGGACACAAAGATGAATAACACACATTCACTGACTTCAAATACATCACACTCCACTAGGGGTTTATATATATAAATGCATATATATATATATATATATACACACACACACACACACACACACACACACACACACATATATATATATATATATATATATATATATATATATATATATAAATGCATCCAACATGAGGCAGAGGAACAAAAAAAAAAGATCCTGTCCGAATAGTCTAGAAAAAAATGATTAAGGAAAAGATATGTAACTCAGCTTAGCTATCCATAGGTGACAAACCAAGTGGATGAAGAATGCCTCTAACCTGTATAAATATATAAATATAACAAATGGTTACTTGAGCACAACATCATAAATAGAAAGACTATAGATGGATGTCTACCCAGGGCCAGAACAGATAGAAAATACTAAGCTCAGTTGAATGAAACAAGAAGTTTAAAACAGTATGTTGCATGAGGTGCCCAGAAGGACTAGTATCTCTGGTGTGGCACTTGAGAAATTATGCAGTGCATTCGATGACGCCAAATTATTCCCAGCCGTAGAAGTTTGTTTCATTAATGTTAATATTCCCCAAGTGACCTTATGTGACTACCATTCATGAAACACCATGATGTCAGGAAAATCAAATTTGAAGGTGACCCACAGGGAATGGAGAGACATACTGGGGGATGTTGACTACGGCAGATTGTCAACAATGACTTGTGTGCAAAAAGTGGCAGGAATGCCATCATCATTGATACGTAGGATTAGAGCCAAGTGGGGTTCTCATCTAGCTGAAGGGGGGAGGAATAGCTGATGGACTGCTTACGCATTGAACTGGTAAACGCCTATTTTTTTTTTACACCACTGAAAGTTCTGTGTGAATCTACGTGAGACTATGATATGAGACAGCTCTGAGCTCTGCTCTGCCCTTGTCTTGGGATCATGACTACTGCCTCTCCCTGTATTTCTCATCCTTTCAGATTACAGCTAAGATAAAGTAGGGCCCAATATGCACCAGACCAATGGATGCCAAGTGTGGCACGAGACCATGATCCTGACATTTATTCAGAGAATGTCAGTCTCCAAATGTTTGCACTCTCTGCATTTCATCTCAGGTTGGGTGGAAATGTCCACAGACAGATCCCCAGATACTGAAATAAAATTCCACGTGGTTCCATTTGTCGAGGCGAATCTGAAAGCAGGTGGCTTTGAGCTGGAAGTTCCCACAGTCTTTGTCTCAGCTCTGGCTGCTCTGGATGTTTGGGGTGTTTTCTTAAAATGATTCTCTGGGAAAGAGTCACGTTTGGCATTTCAAACTTGCGTACCAAGTGTGCCAGGTATAGCTTTGTCGCTTTCCCTTTTGCAAACCCAAATTTGGAGCCATAAAAATGTGCTTATGATACAACGATCTTGGGGGGGGGATGCTTTAAAATGTCTCCTTAGCCATTGTTAATACAAAACATCCACAAAGAAACCAATCATTATTGGCTCTCATTGCTTTTAGTGCTTCTCTGTCCTAAGAGTGTATCGATTTTTTTTTTTAATCCACCGACTCGTGAGACGATAGTCTCTCGTGTTATTTGGTGGAACATCCCTAGGGAAAGAAATGTACAAATAATCCAAGTAACCGACTTGTCTGCGTTTGAAAAAGAGAAAAATGGGCAACTTTTCATGGGCCCAAAACAGGTGGAAGAGCCCACCTGGATCACATTTGGGGAATTGGGCAGGACTGTCAAAGATCCCAAGCTGTTAGTCTCCAATATCTTCATTTCACTGAAACAACTTAATTTTCCTGTAAAAACATCCATTTTCAGTATTGGCGATGGCGAGGGACTAGACCTCTCTCAGATGAGGACCAGCCTCACTCAGCCTAAAGAAGGTCATCCGTCCGTTGGGCAAAGCGGGATGGATTGTTCAGTCACGGTGATTCTCAAGGACTGACTACTAAATTAAAGGGGGTGGGAGGGTGCCATGTATGTGGTGAGGGAGAGTAAAATGGCATGAGGAGGAGGAGGAGGAGGAGGATAGTATTTACATAACTAAGATTTGCAAGGGGAAAAAATTACAATGGTGAACAAAGCGGAATATTTTGTGCGACCGAGGCCCCTTTGGTCCTCAGCCACGTGTGCTGAACCGCCTAGGCACAAAATCAGCAGCAGCGGACGAGCAAATTCACATTTTCACAGATCTTCCATCAGATCTTTAGCATTATTTCCATGCAGGGTTCTTTTTTTTCATGTGTGTGGTTTAATATAGCTGTGCCTTTCTCTAACAGCCACATGCTCTTGCTTTGACACATCTGAAGATAGAATATCTTCAGGGAAATGTAGAAGCAAGAGCCATAAGACGCTGGGTTACAGTTCAGGAGAATTTGCAATTTAAGTATATGAGGACTGAGAAAGAGACGTCGATGCATCGTGAAATGTATCTTTCAGCTGCTCCATCTACAAGTAGGTTAATTAAGTCACCGAGGTTCTGCCGAGAAAAGTGTAAAACACAGAGATGGAGTGAACCCTTCTCCGGGGTTATGCAATTTATACCCCACACCATCCTCTGCCGGAGAGGGAGGCAGAACCTCCTCCCAGCTCCCAAAGAGACGGCCTTCTGAGGGCTCTCCCACCGGGGCAGCCATCAGGAACGTTACCCAAAGTCTTTCCGCTCTCCTTCCGCAAAGTCGGCCCCGACCTACCCAGCGGCTGAGGCTCTGGGAGTCTGCGAGAGGGGACCCAGAGGGGAGAGGAGCTGG
>JAJPUD010001209.1:160782-170925 GCA_023553655.1 Myrmecobius fasciatus | reverse complement strand
AGGCTGGGGGAGAAAGGGCGTTCTAAGGCTGATGCTCTCAAGACAGGAGGAAGCCACATACTGCTCTAAGGGCCAATGAGCTCATTCAAAAGTTGAGGGCTTTGTCTGTTCGTTAAATGACGTTAGTTAGTCTCTTAGTCTATCAGTTTGTCTATGAGGTAAAGGTATCTAAGCATTTATTAAGTGCTTTCTGTATGCCAGACACTGTGCTAAGCACTGGAGAGACAAAGAAAGGTAAGACAGTCTGAGCTTGAGGAACTCACAGTCTAAAGCAGTGACCAATTATGGACAAACAAGCTCTAGATAAAGAATGGGGGGGCACTAGCATTGAGGGTGATCAGGGAAGGCTTCTTGGAGAGGGTGAGATTGGCAGAAGGAGCAGTAGCAGCCCAGCTCTCCTTGGACTGAGGGCATGGGAAAATGGCCAATGGAAAGAGAGCCCATGGGAGCCCCACCCAACCTCCTTGCCCCATCAGGGCTGTTGCCACTTATTCCTTGAGGCTCTTTAAATGTGTTCCTTCTGACCCGGCTGACTAGTCTCAGTGCTGATGATTCCCCCATTTTTGCTTCTATTTCTAGTCAGTCGGCACAGTTGCTCATTTAACACAAGGCATGGTGTTAGACTGGGTCCCTGATCAGCAACTGCAAAGCGGGAGGAGTCGAGGAGTCCCCACATCTGCCCTCAGGCCCTTCCCGGGCAAGCCTGGGGAGGAGGGGTGCAGAGGGGGACGGGCAGGCTCTGTCTTGGATATCAATATCATCAATACCCATTGCCACAATTCTCTCTCACTTTTCAACCTGTTCCAATTTGGTTTCCAGCCTCATCACTCAAGTGCAACTGCTCTCTCCAAGGTTACCACCAATCTCTTATGGGTTCCATGGCTTTTTATTTTTCCTCCTCCTCCTTTTTTTTTTAATCTCTCCTCAGCATTTGACACTCTTAACCATCTTGTCCCCCAGAACTTTCTTTCCTCCCTAGGTGCTCATGACATTGCTCTCCTGGCTCTCCTCCTACCTGTCTGGATGCTCCTTTAGTCTCCTTTGCTGGATGCCCCCCAACTAGCCATGGATATCCCCCAAGGCTCTGTCCTGGGTCTGTCTCTATAACGAGAATGTATATTAAATGTGTATGTCTGAACACACACACACACACACACACACACACAGACTTGCATGGACCTTGGAAGTCAAACTGTAACTATCCATCACTAGATTTCTCATTTAAAAAAACTAGGCCCCTAGGTCAGTGAGCACTGACATTTTAGATGGCAGTTTCTCTCAAAAGTCCCTAATCCTGGAAGGACCAAAACAAGTAACGTCAGCCTAATGATCCCAGCTGAAAACAGGAGGTGATAATAGCACAAGGCTGCTCTAAGTATTAGATTAGACATCATAGTTGAGTGCTCTTCCGACTTTAAAGTGCTGTATAAATACTTTTATAAATAAAAATATATATTATATATTTCTATATAAATAGAATATAAATATATCTAATATAATATAAATAAAAATAAATTAAAAATTATTATTATTAATAATTAGCAGCAGCAGCTAACAGGCACAGTGGATAGAGTGTTAGGTCCGGGCTCAGAAAGACTCATCTCAGTGAGTTCAAAGCCGGCCTCAGACACTTTCCAGCTGGATGATCCCGGGCTCTTCTTGCCTCGGTTTCCTCATGTAAGGTGAGCTGGAGAAGGAAACGGCCAAACACTCCCGGCATCTCTGCCGAGAAAACGCCAACTAGGTTCGGGAAGGGTTGGACCCAGCTAGAAAATGATTGAACACCACAGAATGATCACCGAGGCACATTTATAGAGACAGTGCAGTCTGATGGCCTGTACGTATGGACATATATAAACATTATATCATTGAAAGATCTGTAGAGAAAATTTCCTCCTACAGGCCCATTTCTGGGTCCTCCACAGGGGAATAGGGTTCGATGGCCCCGAGATTAGGGCAACCATGGAGCCTGAGAGATACCACACCCTTCTCTGGGGAAAGAATTCAGAGCCACAAATCGGGCCAGAGCGGGCTTTGTGAGAGCTGCCCAGTCCAATTTCACAGGGCAGAGACAGGAGATTAGGGCTGGGGGGCTGAGGGTTGAAGGCAAAGGTTGGGGAGCTGGGGGCTGGGAGTTAGGGGCTGCAGGCTGGCCCAATGAAGCATCAGACCAGGGAGGCTGCTTGGGATCAGGGTTCACGCTGGCCCAATGACTCTCTGCCAATGGAATCCAAGGAGCATCTATTGAGCACTCACTGAGCCAATGGAATCCAAGGAGCATTTATTGAGCACTCACTGAGCCAATGGAATCCAAGGAGCATCTATTGAGCACTCACTGAGCATCAGGTCCTGCCCTCTTTGCCTCCCCCATACCAGAGACCCAAAGCCAACATGCCCATTTCCTGCTGGGGCCAGAGGGAGTGAGGAGCTGAGCGGAAGCCCAGGGTGCTGGAAGGCTAGCAGCTCCCAGACTCACAGAACAGACTATTCACTTCTAGCTTTTCCACAGCCAGACATATTTACACAACACACATTTCGACATTTGAGAGGAGCAGCTGTTGCTCCCTCTACTCTCCCACACAAGCATCTTGTCCGCTTTACACCAGACAAACACTGTTTTTAATAAGATCATAGAATTCTAGATTTATATCTGGAAAGGGCCAGAGCCAGGATCTTGCTTCCCTGTGCCTCAATTTCCTCATGTGTCAAAAGAGGACATCAGTCCAGATGACCTCTAGCTCTCCACCTCCCATCCTCAGCCCTTCTGTCTGAGATTCGAACCCAGCTCCTTGAACCTCACGGCTAGCACTCCTTGCACCTGAGCTCTGTCGATTTTGTTCCACATTCAGGTCAGATGTGCAAAACAATACGAACCCCCTTTACTTTTTTTGAAAAGCTCCTCTCGCTTGCCAAATGATCCCCAAATCACTATAAATATTTATGTGACAAAAGCTAAGCTGGCAAAGCAACCTGATTAATAATAGAGCAGGCGAACTAAATACTCTTAACCTTTGATGATGAATTATGGGCTGGATGGAAGGGGTCTGGGCAGCCGACGGGGTGTGAATCACCTCCCCTTGCTCTTTGCTTTGAAGAAAGGTTTAATGTCATCACCGGCCGGGCCGTGCGCCGGTAAAGGCTTCGGCCGTTGGTCACAAATGTCTTTGGGCACGAGTCCTGAGAGTCCTAAATCCCACCCCCATCTTTATCCTCTGGAGGAGCCCAGGTGGACTATGGGAGATCTCATGGAGACAAAGAAGCCAAAGGAGAGCGAGGCCGGGGGCGGCTAATCCCACATGACACCTCTTGGCATTAGAGGCTGGGTCTTGGGGGCATAAATGCCCCCCACTGCCCAGGCAGTCCTCTCCTTGCTTCTCTGTGTCCCTGGAGGTGATGTCAGAGCCAAGGGCCCAGAGACTTGGAAATCAGCTCTGGGGACTTGCCCTGCGGCCAGCATCCAGGGGAGTTTTCTGTACATATTGATTGCCAAAAGGATAGCAAGTTTCCCACACTCATTCTGCATTCCAAGGGGCTTGTCAGCTCGTTCCCCATCCTTCCTATTTATCAAGTCCAGGAAGTTCAATTCTTTTTCTCTCCATATTTTAAAAGAATCCCCTTGGGGCTGCATGTAATCTAGCTCTGGGTCTCTCAAATCTAAGTATTTTCCCGGACACATCTACGTACATCTGTCTTGAGACACTTGTGCCCAGAGGCACACACGGTACTATACATTTCAAAAGACCGCAGGCTTGCTATGGGCCCCAGATCATTCATAAGGAGGGACTGACTTGGGCCAGAACCATTTCATCTGCACCCCAAAGACGGGGAAGGACGCCTCAACAAGCGTTCCCGAAGGGTGATCATCAGGGTGCAAACTGACTCGCTGGGGTCACTTTGTTAAAAGGACAGCTCCTTTCCATGTCAAATCGTCCCCTTGCCCCCTTTGCCTTCCAAGGTCCACAGGACCCCCTTCGCCATCTAATCCCACTCAAGAACAAGAATCGCCCTACAATCAATCAACCAACAAGGATTATATGCATCTTCTGTGTTACATACTGTGTTTGGTTCTGGAGATACAAAGGCTAGAGATGGTCTCTCCCCTCAAGGAGCTTCCAATCGAATGAACTACATGGCCCCTGACAAGGACTTCAAAACGCCTGATGAAATGACAGGGAACTCACTACCTTCCCAAGCATCCGACCCCACAGCTCTGATTGCAACACATCTTTGGTTGGCTGGTTTCCTGGCCAAAAGCCTAGGGCTGGTCTTATGCAGCACTCACCTGTGCAACTCTCACCTGTATAGCACTCACCTGTGCAACTCTCACCTGTACAGCACTCACCTATGCAACTCTCACCTAAGCAGCACTCATCTTGGGAACCATCTAGTCCAACCTTTTTACCTGACAGATGAGGAAACTGAGACCAGAGAGATTAGGTCAACAATATTGGCCTATGGACCCGGCCAGAGCTTCTCTTTCCAAAGCCGGCCTCTTTTCCCCTATACTGCAATACCTTGGCTTTTGCAAAGGGCCCGGCCCTTAAGCTTTGGAGGACTGGGTCAAATCAAATGCTAAGTGGGACAAAGGGGCCAGGTGGAAGATAAGAGGAGATGCCCCTGTGCAAGTTGAGTATAGGGGTACTGAAGTTTTAAGGTCTCCCTATGGAAGATTTTCCAAGGAAAAGGAGGAAGAAATGGGAGCGGGTCAGCAGAGTTTGAGCAAAGGTGCCCAAAGGGGCTGGCCATCTGTCGCCCCAAAGGCTAGGTTGAGAGTCTCCACCAGTCCACGTCCTCGATGGCCCACCGAGCAGTGAATAAAGCTCCCAAATACTTGCATTATAAAGTGCCCATGGGAATCTGGCCCCTGGGAGGGTCTAGTTAAGGGTGAGGAGGGATGGACAGAGTTAACAAATGCTCCATCACCAAGGGCAGAAGGAATTTGCAGTTACTGTTTACAGGACAATGACTGGAGAGTATCTGTTAGTCCAAGTTAGAAGATGCTCTAAAGAAAATCAATTCCAACTTGTCTTTCAAATGGTTTTAAAAGCTGGAGGTGGATGGAGTGATTTATTTATGCAGTTCCTTTTTGGAGCCCCCGCTGGGCACTGAGCATTTTCTGCTAAGCCAATTAGCATAAAGGACCAGGCGCCTTCCCACTTCTAGGGGCAGATTGAGTAAGATCCAAAAGTGTTACTTCTGCTGGGCCTGAGTAAAGTGGAGAGCTAATGAGCCAGGGTCACAGGTTCAATCCCCATAAAGACTGCTTAGTTTTACAAAGGAAAACACACACACTCACTCTCTCTCTCTCTCTCTCACACACACACACACACACACACACACACACACACCTACATTTTCTGGCCACCAATTTTGCTCTTAATACAAAGCAGTCTCTCATGAACAAGGATCCCCAAGGGAGAAAACTGGAAGCATGAGAAACATGGCTAGTCCTCCTATTGATGAGGGAAGAGAAGTGCCATCCTTGTGGGTGCCCAGAGGACAGAACTAGGACGCGGGGAGCTAAAGATCTGAGTTTTATAAAAGGGGAAAATGTGTTCTACATGGGAAGGGGCTGCCCTAGGAGGCGTGTAATGAGTTTCTCCTTGATAGAGGTGAACAAGAAGATCTTGTACAATCATTTGTTGGAATCTTGTTCTGGGGCTACATGATCTCCCAGGTCCCTTTCAGCCCTGAGAGTCTAGGATCCTGGCAAGAATGGCTCCCTAGCTCTTCTGCTGGCCTGAATGAATGAGAGGAGGATCTGGCAACGTAACCAGCATCTCCAAAGGAAATGGGACTTCAGCTTGGAAGACCGAGGACACGGCCAAGAGAATTCTAAACCACGGAGGAAGGCTCATGGGAAGAAGCCAACCTTGGGGAAAACTAAAGGACATTCAATGTGCTCCGGTGTCCCCCTCCAACAGACTGCTCAGTGTCCCCTTCTGCTCTATTGCCCCTCCCTCCCAGGTGTCCAAGATGCTTTAGACTTGCTCCTGAGGCTTCAGAATTCCACTGCTCCTGCCTTTGCCAGCAGCTTCCCATAACCCCAAATGTCCTTCTTCATCCCATATTAACAAATGCTTATCTCCTGCCCATTCCCTTAGGTCCCTGCATTCTGCTGAGGAGATCCTAAGTAGAGATCACAACAGCCACAGCAGTGACACACTTTTATGGAGCACTTCCTGGGTTACAAAGCACATATCCAGGCAAGATATTGTGGATAGGATTTGTTTTGTTATCACCATTTTACAGATAAGGAGATTGAAGCCAAAGAGATGAAGTGAATTAATATGTGACCAAACCAGGCCTTCTGGCTCCAAATCCAGCCCTCTGGATCATGATTATTCATACCCACTCTGTTCCTCTTAACACATTTGCATTTTATGGGATGTTGAGATTATAACCATTCCTTCCCTAAGAAGACTTTTAGGACTTATTCAGGGACATACAGGTGCCTTCTGGGGCCCCTCAGATTCATAAACGTGATTTTTATAGCCATTTATTAAATGTCTCCTATGGGCCACCACCTAAGTTTAGTATTCAAATCACCTGCCGAGACACTCAGGCCCCTAATCTTGACCCAGCTCAAGAAGGACCAGGAAGAAGTTATCAAGCAAGCCCTCATCACTTTTGCTGATGTAGCTCCTTCCCAGAGAAACATTCACATTTTCAGTCTTTGGCAAGGGAGCCAGTAGAAGGGGTGGGGGTTGAATTTTGTTATACATTTGTGTTTGTAAGGGAATTGGGAAAGGACAAAGTTTCATCTCCTAGTGAACAAAAATATCTGAACTTCATAATTACTTGGAACCCAATTAATATGAGAAAGGCTGCCCTGACTCTCCAAGGACAGCCATTTAATCTACTGTACAGGTGGATCGTACCTGCCAACGCGTAGCATGATTAGCAAACGCCAGGAGGGGCTTCTCAATGGCACCTTGAGGGGTTTCGAGAAAAAAAAAAAAACAATTGGACTCCAGGATGATGGGATTGTCCAAGTGGGCCCAAAGCCCAAGCTCACAAGATGTATTTGTGTTTCCACAGATACTTTTATACAACAGTTCAGTCCTTTTCTGCAGAAGACTGAGCCGGAAAGAAATGAGATTTTTTTTCTGGCCAAAAAAAAAATTTCAGTGATAAAATTAAACCTTGATCCACATGTGTTTTTTAGAGTAAAAATGAGCTTTTTCAGGTAGAATTATTGGCTGGCTATACCATATATTGTTCTGGACTATGCCTTTACACCCTGATGTAGCTTCTATCTTTTCCATCCATTTTGATGTTCCATGATTCCCATTAGCATCTGTCTTCGTCCTCCAAAGAGAATCTACCCCAAACCATGCACAAGGGGTCCTTGAACATTTCAGGAAGCCAATAGGCCGCTCGGAGCCTCTTAATGAGGCCTCTTAATTTGTTCCTTACTGGGACCACCTCCTTTCCATGCTCAATGCGGCTTACTCTACTTCTCACACATTAGAAAGCCATCATCGATAACATGCTGCATCAGTCTCCTTAGACTATCCCAGGTTTCCATTCCTCCAGAGATTTTGATATTTTAATCCTCGAACTGGAGCCCTGAAGAATCACTAGGAAGATACAGGGATTAAAAATCTAGATTTTTGTACCATCAAAACACAGGAAACCATTGAAAACAACTGACTGACACCTTCCCAAATTTGACCTCTTTCAAAGTTCTTGGCAAAGGCTTATTTTCATCCAAGAAGAAATGTTCATGGACTAACTCAAGGAGTTTCCAGTCTAGTCGTATGTCTTCTCACAAGCAATTCATGGATTTCCTCTACTTCATTTTTCTAGCTACACCATTTTCTTTTGCATTGCTATAAATTTCACCGAGAAGACTCCAGATGTGATTTCTTTTTTAATGTAATAAATGAAAATCAATCACTAGAAATCCACTGGCAGCTCTGGGCCATTTCATGTCTATTTGTTGTCACTTCAGTTTCATCAACAAATGACTGCAAGATGACTGGACATAATGGTGGATTTCACATCAATCTCTCCATGGTGTTCTCTTCTCAACTAATTTTTCCCTTTCGTTAGGCAATGCTGTTGATAGTCTTTCGTCATCCTCCACCAGCAGATTTTGGAAGAAAACATTTTCTGAGCTCAACAACTCATTTTCCCCTTCTAGACATGATTATAATCCAAAGGTTTTCAATGGGGGTTTGAATCACATGAGTTTCTAGGCCACTGAAGCACATTTATCTCCATCTCTTGGATCAACACCTTAGCATTTCAAGAGATGGGAGTTTTAATTTTAATTTTCGGTACAAGGTAGTGTTTCCATATCCCACCTCCATGGGGAGAGTCACTTTGTCTCAGTTTCCTCATCTAGAAAATAGCATCTTTCTCCCAGGAATGCTGTGAGGATCCAGTGAGATGCTGTGTATAAAGCCTTTTGTGAGCCTCTAAAAGCTTTACCAATGTGACCCGTGACTGTCAGAGACACAGACAAGACACAAGATTAGGGAGCAAGGATTCTTATTCTTTCAGGGTTATGTCCCCACTCATTTCGCTAAGAGGCCAGCCCTAAAAAAAAAGGAACATTAATAGACAAGGCCGAAGTCTGTGCCATCCCAGAATGCACATTCCCATAGTCCTTCAAGCTCTTTTTAAACACTGTCTAATCCGAGGTGCACAATGCTCCAGACCAGTGTTCCTATTATGCCCAATTTACAGATGAGAAAATCTGTGACTTAACTAGGGTTCCCTGACTAAAAATAACTATACAATTAACAAATGTATAAAAATAAGTATCTAAGGCAGGATTTGAATCCAGCTCTTCCTGGGAGTCTGTCTATTCTGCCAGTCAATCAATCAGCCAATAAGCATTCATTGAATGCAGCTACTACGAGTCAAGGACTGTGCTAAGCCCGAGACATACAAAGAAGGGCAAAAACATTATCCCTACCTTCAACAAGCTCCCGTGCAAATAGGGGAAGACAAGATGTAAGTGACTGTTAGCATCCATATAGAGTAGATGGACGGTTATCTCAGGAGTGTGCTGGTAAATGGCTTAATAACCAACTCTCTGGTTGGCAAAATGTAAGCAGGACACACTTTTAGGCTCTATTTGTGTTATTACCATTTTCTCTTAAACCCAGATTAGAAGCCTTTGCTGATTTCTGAGATGTAAATACACACTCAGAAAATTTACCTATTGGCTTTGGGATGGTCAATAAGAACTGGCTGCAGCTGCCAGCCTATTAGAGGGAAGATGCTGAAGGGGAGATGGATGCAGGCAGCTCCTTCATGAGGGAGGGGACTTTAGCTGGGTCTTGAAGGAAGCCAGAGAATCCTCCACATGTACAGAAGAATAAATGTACTAAAATGGACCTTTTTTCCACAAACTGTTCCCTGACCAGATTCACCTTTTACCCTGTGACCAGAGATGGAGAAGGAGAAGTAAATCCCAGCTTCCCGGGATTGTCATCCCCCCCAACCCAGTGCTTTAATATACAAATAGGATGAACAATGTTGCTAAGTATGTATTAAGGACCCAGCAGGGCTCCCCCCTCATTGTGCAGGACCTAGGCCCCCATCTTGGATATGCCAGTTCTCTCCAGGCTCCTTACCCTTAACCAAGGGGGTGCTGAATAGTGTACAAAAGAGGGGTCTGCCAACAGTGGAGTTCTAGCCAGAAGGAAACTGCTCCCCCGCCTTCTAAAAGGCAGGAGACAAAAGAAGGTGGCACCCTAGTAACAAATCAGTGGCAGCGACTGGATTAGGAAACAGAAGTTTCTGCCTCCCAGCATCTGGCCAAGCCCCCAGACCCTGCAGGGTCTGTAAATTCAGGTGTAAATCTCAGAAGGACTGGTGACAAGTGCAGTGACAGCCGTGCCATTACTGGTGATGGGAGACCTTCCAAAGAGGTACCTTTGAATTATAGGAATCTTATTAGAAGCCTCTGACCTCTGGAATTTGCGATGGGAAAGTCACCAGAAAACCTCAGGCTCCTACTTATGCCAGCTCCCTCAATCCCTCCCCCTCCGAGGGAGAGCTGCTGAGAGAGGGAAGGAGGGAGGGAGGGAGAGAGAGACAATCAGAGAAAAAAAAGAGAGGAGACAGAGAAAAAGAGAAACAGAGATAGGGAGAGAGAAAGAGAGGAGAGAAAGAGAAAAACAG
>JAJPUD010001209.1:129987-160051 GCA_023553655.1 Myrmecobius fasciatus | reverse complement strand
AAAGAAAGAAAGAAAGAAAGAAAGAAAGAAAGAAAGAAAGAAAGAAAAAGGATGGATGGATGGATGAATGGACACAGACACAAACAGACAAATATGTAGCTAGGTAGCTAGATAGAGCAGAAAGGGATCCTGCATTTATACATATCAACTATGTGCTAAGGCAGGCACTGCAAATCCTTTAATAGGCATAGAATATAATTATTTTACACTATACATGACATATCTATGCTACTTTATAATCCTTAGTCATTCTATGAATGTTATTATTATTTTCTGTGTACATGGAATAGCAGCCATCTTTTTCCCCATCTCTTTTCTGGTGCAATATCAGCTTTCCCTCCTGAAAGACTGAAGCCCAGACTTGAAGGAAAGAGCTCCACACTGCTCTGAACCCCAAGATGATCCCCTATTTTGAAGGGGCCTCCTATCTCATTTGAGCTGGTGACTCCATCCCATTCCCCTATCCCACCTCTACCATGGCTTTTGTAGAAAGAAGAAGTAGAGGATTCTGTTCCAGCAGAGAATCGCCTCCATGGGCCCCAGGGATAGGCCAGCAGGCCGGCCCTTTGGGAGAGCCTTGAAGATCTTCTCCAGGGCTGCCATCTTGGACACCACAAATGCATAACCGCAAAAGAAATAAGACTTGCAGGTGTCTCCTGGGAGTTTCAGAAGGTAGCCCGGGCAGAGCAATGTAGGAGAGCCCAGCCCAGACTGGCCCGGGGTTCTGTAACGTCCTTGACCATCCCTGACCTTCACCCCATCTTGGAACCTTTTTCTTCCCCACAGGTTCCGGCTCAATGCTCCCTTCTACAAGAAGCCTGGGTTTCTGGTGCCCCTAAAGGATGTGGGATCTGTCTCTAAGAGAACTGGTTTGCCTCAACCAATGATCACATGTGGAGAGATCTCCATGGTCCAGGTCTGTGTCGGAGGCTTCCGTGCCATCCTTCCTCTCTTCCACGCCAGATCATCAGGTCCTTTAGGTCATGACTACATCATTGGGCCTACTTTGTCCCCTGCTGTGTATACACTAAGTGCTTATAAATGTTTGGCACATCCCTATACTGTCCAGAACAGCAGGGAGGAGAGGTCTTAAAGCTAGGCTGGATGGGCTAGCAGAGGTCATTTGGTCCAAGCTTCTCATTTTACAGATGAAGAAACTGAGGTCCAAAGAGATGGGCCCAAGCAGACTTGGAATTTGAGGTCAAGTCCTCGGACCCTAAACCCACTGTATTTTCCTGTACTGATCTACCAGCATGTGCTGGGCGAAAGCAGATGGGGCGCCTTCACCTCAAAGGCGGACACTGAGCTGGGGTCGGGGGAGAGCCCTCCTCGAGCTTCCCAAGGTTTCGGGCTCACGATCCATTTCCAAGAGCAGGTATGGAGGGCCCGGCCGCCCCTTCCCTTCCCTCCGCCCCAAAGATACCCAGCCATCCCGCATCCCGGCAGCGGCCGCCGCTGGGACTGAGGGCATCCCCGTCGCGCGTGGGCTGGTTCGTCTGCATCCGCGGGGGGTGTGCGATGTAAGCTGCGGAGGTTCAAGGGTGTTCCCGGAGCCCGGCATGCTGGGGACTGGCTTTCCTCTGGGGCCCAAGCCAAGCTCTACATCAAAGGCTGATTGAGCAGAAAATACGTGCTGGGGCTCACAGCGGTGCTCCATTATAGCATAAGTATGCTTGTAAATATTCACTACATGTTATTACGCCATTTGAACCAAGAATATTGCAGGGTGAAAGGTCGGCCCTAATACTCTCTCAGGAGGCCGCAGTTTTGAATATAACCAAATGGGATAATGGTCAGGAATGCCCAGAGGGGGCAACGCTGCACATCGGGTGGAATTGTGCCGGGAGTTTTAAGTTTTCCGGACAACAAAGATGCCGGCGAGATGTCTCCTAAGCAGTCATTATTAATGGAATGACAAGGCTAATGTGAAGCGGGATGTCTCGCCTATAATAAATCTTGTCCCGGTGCCATTAGTAGTCCTTACAACTGCAAATCGCAGTTAGGTTATAACCTAACATGGCAGAATTTTATCCTCTCAATCTCTAATGTATTTTAGAATGCTGTTAAAGGCAGGAATCGCAACTGTTTAAGCTCACTTAATCTAGGAGAAGTTTAAACACGAATTTTAAATGCAAAAAACTGCTTTGATATTAGTTTTTTCTTAATTAAATAGATCTGTCTAAGAAGAAGGTCTTTTTAAACATGCAGCACGCCGTATTAGATGAGCAAGGCGGAATTGAAAATGCGACACTTCGCCGGGATGCAACTTGGAATGCCTGATGCGGCCCCGTAATTGACGGTGGGAAGGCCCGGCGCTCATTTGCTCGTTAGAGTACAAATGTACGTTGGGCTCGGGCTCTTCGGAAGGAATCGTTTATTTCGTCCGGAAAACCCAAGGCTTTTGTAAAGATTATCTTCCCACTTAAACACAGAAGAACTGTATCGTCCGCTTGGACTTCCAGAGGAGGTCAACAAACGCTCTGCAGACAAATGGGGAGAATCCACATGACGGCCCAAGAGAAGAGAACATGAAATCCTTAAGCCGGGATAAAGCTCTTACTACAGCCTTGCATCTTCTCGGCCTGCGCTGAAGGTTATTGAGCGAGGGAGGGCCCTGGGATCCACCTTCCAAAGGTCACCGCTAATCAATCAGATAGCTGAGCCTGGCTCAGAGATCATGAGAGAAGGAAGAGGACCACAGGCTGTTCCACAGACCAAAGCACATTCACAAGCTCAGGTTTCCCTACATGTAACATATAGTAGCCAATGAGAGAGGGTTGAGTTTGGAAACTCAAAGCATCATCTGCCCGTGGCCAAATCTTCAATTACATTGATTTGAGATCTCCCGATTTAGAAAATCCGTCTCCCGATGAGATCTCCGGCTCCTTACTTTTCATGGAAGCGTTCTATCCCCTTGTCAAGGAGGTTCAATGATTTGGTCTCAGCGGCAGAGCAAGTTCTCGGATCTGGGGCTGCTCTCTGCCTACAAGAGCCATCACGATGACACTGAAGAAAAAGAGGACTGGGGGGGCGTTGATCCTATCGTACTTAAACCCTAAAAGTATCTGCCCCGCTTCCCACCAGAAAAGAATATTTTCTAGACAAGAAGCCCTAGAGCTAACAAGCTATTGGGAAGATGATCTCGCTGCGCCAGGAGAACGGAGGAAGGCAAGGCCCAGAGAGCCCAGATCACTCATTCATGCGTGCAAAGATTACAAGAGAGAACATTTGAATTCAGGTCTTCTGCTACCAAAGTCAATGCATTTCCCACTGCCTCATTTCTATCTATTTCTAGCCATGGAGCCGGATCTGGAAAGGATCAAAGATTGCACGTCATTCAACTGACATGTGGAAAGCATGACCCAGCAGCATTAATGCCACAGAGGCCCTGATGAGCAGAAACCTCTGTGTGTATACATGTATATACAATCATGGAATTTATATGCATAATCACCTAATTTTACATATATATGTATTTTTCTCTCTTCCTCTCTCATATATACATATGTGTATATATACATATATATACATATATATACATACATGGAATAACAGAATATCTAAGAACCTCAGAAACCTCCAGACAAGCCCCTAGCTGAACACAACACAACACACCAAGATGTGGACCTTCATCCCTGACTCCACTCTCCCTCAGCATCCCTCCACTTGGGGACAGATTAGTCAGAAAGTCATTTGTTTATTTTTTCCCTGACATGGAGCATCTTCCTACCTTTGCCCCACCGGTCTCAGTTCTGATTGTGCAGCCAAAACATACATTTCCGATGCCCTTCCACGTAACAGTCCTTCACATAACCTGAAGGCAGCCATCTTGCTCCCTGACATCTCCACTTGTCCGGGGTAAACAGGCTCAATTCTTTTAATTGATGCTCACGTGGCATCCTGACAGGGACCACGTGTCTTTTGGGCCTTGGATACTGGAAGGAGTGAAATTAGGCTGTTTAGATTAACTTGTATACAGTAACAATGGCTTCCAGATAGAAAGCTTTCTCTGAATTATCAAATGAAGCTTCATAAAGCTGAAAGCTGAAATGCTGGAACTGCAGAAGCTGAAGCTCGGCAGGGGCCCAGACAATGATCAGCCTTCTGAAGGCAAGAACTAGCCTTCTCATCATTTGTATCCCTACTTTTTAGCCCAGGGCCTGCCACATTGGAGACACTTAATAAATGGGAATTGAACTAAACTGAAAATCATGTCCGACCTCTCCACGAAAGGGAATTCTCTGTAACATCCCCAACAAGTAACCAAGCAGTCTCTGCTAACAGCTTCCCGGTTGAATGGGGCAGCCCCTGATTCCCAGGGACCTCTCTCTCTGGTGGGAAGCTGTTTCAAAATTAAAGAGGTCTCACCAACTTTTCCCCCTTGGTCTTTTAAGCTTTTAGATCTTGATTTTATTTGTAATTTATGGGGAAAAGCAAGCATTTCCATAGCATAATACAATAAAAACGATGATTGCACATGAAACTACAAAATATTCTAGGCATTATATCATTCCCATAAAGTCACAAGGGAAGCAAATTCAGAACTGAGATTCTCAGCCAGGTCTTTGGACTCCCAGCTCAGTGCCCTTTCCATTATACTTCACTGTCCCCTATGGCCTTCTAATAACTGATCTGCCATGTGCTGAGTAGACCTTAGGCACTTAATAAATGTTTATTGACTGACTAACTGAAAAGAAAATAGTGGTTGCCTTTGAAAACTATGATTAAAATAATAGTCATTATCATAAGACATGTATTTGGGGCAATGTAAAAAGGGTTCTGAGGGAAGCTTGGCTAAGGATGAAGGGACACAGGATCTTGTAGGAGGTCAGAGGTCAGAGTCACAGGCAAGATGCTCTGTTGGGTCCCTTCCAACTCCAGCTTTCACTCCACCATTTCCCAACCTGAGGTAGGAAATGGAATAAGGAGGAAGACCCTTCCTGAAGAATGGCTGAAGCTGCTGTTCTTCACTGCCAAGGACTGGAGAAAAGATGGACGTCTTTGGAGGGATTTGGGTTTGGTTGCTGCAATCTCCCTGCAGCGGGCAGGGCGGTCCTGTGGGACTCGGACCAGGGCAACCTGGCTCCCACTTGTAGTGGCTGGGCACTTCAGGTTTGGCCAATCTGTCTCATCTGCCCTTGGCCAGGCTGGAGAGGCGCAGAAGGAAGGGTGGGTCAGGGACCCCGGTCATCTCTGAGGGAAGGCCCAAGCATCAGGGGTTGGAGGGCTAGGCTGGGGTGGGAAAGGCTCCTTGCAGAGGCTGAGATTGGAGCTGAGTCTGAAGAAAAGCCATGGCAGTCAGAGGGCACAAAGTCAGGGGAGAGAGGATCTCCGGCAAGCCAGGGCCTCTAGGTAGCAGAGGATGCATAGAGGGAGGTGTTGGAAGGGGCAGCAGGGGGCTGCTCCTAAAGGGCTTTGGGCTCCAAAGAGATTTTTGTTTGACCCTGGAGAGAGCAGGATCTTGTGTGTGTGCCCACATGCATTAAATAAGGCAGGGATGTTGTCAGAGCTGAGGCTCCAGGTCACTTTGAGTCCAAATGAAAGATGGAATGGAGAGGGGAAGTGGAGGCAGGGAGACCCAGCGGCAGCTGCTGCCAAGTGTGAGGGGCTGAGGGGCTGTGCCGGGGTGGGGCACATTGGGGAGATGCTGCAGAGGCAGAAACGACACGACTGGGCAACTTATTAAGTAGGGGAGGGAAGATAGAGTGAGAAGTCAAGGAAGACTCCTAGACTTCAAGGCTGAGGGCTTGAGAAGGTCCCAAGAAAGGAACGGCCAATGGCTGCCCTTGGGGAGCTTAATTCCAAAGGGGGAAAGCATGTTTACAAACAGAAGCAGTAGCGAGGAACCTCACAATGCATGGAGCGCTAGGTCTTCAGCCAGGAAGAGCCAAGTTCAAATCCAACCTCAGTCAATCCTTAACTGGCCCCTTCCCCTTCTGTGTGCCTCAGTTTCCTCATCTGCAGAATAGGACAACAGCCCTTCCCTCCCAGGGTTATTGTGAGGATACACGGAGATAATATTTGTAAAGCGAGCTTTAACGAGCTCTCTAAATGCTAACTCTCATTAATACCGTAAGCTATATATAGGAGGGGACTATTCCTCGGGTATGGCAGGGATGGATGGATCCTTCGATCATATTAGAAATGGAGACAACCAGCGGGCCATATTAGGGAACCGGCTTCTCAAGCTCCTTTGCTGGCCCTCTCCAGGATAAAGGAAAGGGAAATTGGCTGGCAGACAGGCTGGGTTCTCATTGGGATTCTTCTGTTAACTAGACTGATGAGACTGATGAATGAAATCTTTCATGGCCTCGGTTTTCTGACCTGTAAAACGAGGGGTTTGGATCACAGGATCCCTCTAAATCCCTCTTATTCTAATATCCTTTTAAAAAATGAATGCAAGACCACCATTTCAGAGGATCCTTTCATCCTAAATCCCTTACTGGCAAAAAGATAAATTAGTAATACTGTTCCATAGTCAATTCATTACTTTGTCCTTCTTTCACTTAGTAAAACATTTAATTAGTATTTACTAGAAAATTACTATCAATTACTAAACATTGCCACAAATCACTGGCCAAATGGATAAATTCCCTCTCCCTCTCTCTCTCTCTCAAAAGAAATTCAATTACTAACTTTAAGTAATTGAGGGTAATTTATTTCTTTAAGGGCAGGGAGCTTGAGACAAACGGGAAGGAGTTTAGCAAAGAGCAGAGAAGATGATTAAGACATTGGGAGGGTCTGATTTATGAGGAAAGCTGGAGTAGTTAAACCCACATGGTTGAGCCAAGCAAGTTCACCCATTGAAGAGGAAAGCAGATTGCAAACGGGCAAGGGACTGCCTGGCAGAAGCGTTCAGCCAATGGTTTAGCAAGAAGTTGTCGGTCAACACCGGAAGGGAGAGGGGAAGGAGGAAGAAGTAGTCATCATCTACTCACATGGAGGCTTGGACTTCTCTAACCATCAGATCTGAGGCTGGAAGTTAAAGGGCAGAGTCATCTGGGATAGTTACCACTCAGTGGGGCCAATCAATCAATGAGGAAGCATTATCTACTATGTGCCGGGCTCTGTTTCAGGGACTAGGAACAGAAAGAAGAAAATAAAAGTGTCTGTCCTCAAGAAGCTTACAACTGAGCCACCATCATCTCTGTACTTCTAAGAATTTAATTTAAAACACTCTGTGTCCTTGTTCTTCATGGGGAACCAATGACATGAAGCAGGCGAGGACATGACTTGCAACTGAAGGGAGGGAGGGCTGTGCAATGTCACCAGCCTAAGTCTCTCCTCATGCTCTCTAAATTAGCTGACTCCCCATGAGCTAGAGCAAGCTCAAAAGCTGAGGAGCTTTCTTTTCTTAAATTGGATTAATGAGCCTTTGGAACTGGGTCCAAGCACTCTTCCAAGCACACTGGGCTGCCAGAAGTGAAGTGGCTTTCCCACATGTGTGATGTGTGTCAGAGGCAAGATTTGAAAGCCTTCCTGATCCCAGTGATGTGGCCACAAGGCAAGGTTCAGGAAAGCAAAGATGAAGGCAGAGACTGTGAATAATTGCAATGAGGTGTTCTCCCTTCCAGAAGTTACCTTTATATATATATTTTTTTCAATTAAAGCTTTTTATTTTTCAAAACATATACATAGACAATTCAACATTAACTTTTGCAAAACCTTGAGTTTCAATCCCCCTACCTTCCCCCACACCCTCCCCTAAATGGCAAGTAGTCCAATATATTAACCATGGTAAAAATATATGTTGAGTCTAATATATGCATACATATTTATACAATAATCTTGCCACACAAGAAAAATCAAATCAAAACAGAAAAAAAGAGAAACAAAAATGCAATGTAACCTCTTCCCACTCCCCATTGCTAGTGCCTTTCCTCCTTTCCCCTTTGCATTTTAGATAGTTTACTAAAATCGATTATTTACAAGTCTGTCTCATTTTAATACAAGATCTTGAGGGCAGGAGACATGTTTTTGCTTTTCTTTGTATGTCTAGGACCTAGCACATACTAGGCACTTAACAAATGCTTGTTGACTAATTGTTGATTATGAAGCTATATGAACAATTCACTACTTGCCAGGATGGCAATCCCAACATGTAGGAGATTCAGTAGGGAAGAGACTCATAAGTTTCCACTCATAAAACTTGGGTAGCCCTACTCCCAACCCTTCTTCTAAACCTGCTTCTAAACTCATTGGGATATGTTGGGAAAGAGTACTTAAAGTGAAGCTTGTTGCTTCTCTGAAGGCAATGAACAGTCAGTAATTTCATGCTATGGCATAGAATGTCAATTTAACATTGATATGTCTGCAAAATTCAATTTCTATCTAGAAAATCCAGCCAAACTCCCTCTGCTCAGTTTGCAGTAAAATATAAGCAAGCCCAAAAGACCACACCGAGTGTGTGCACAATAATGAGAGGGCAAATGTTTGGGCATTTTGAATCAAACAGATATGTGCTGTGGAGCCACAACCTCTCAATGCCCTAGGCTAGTCCTCAAGACTGTAAGTTGTTGATGATGTAACCCGGAAGGCAAAGGCAAAAATGGATGACAGGCCCTTCCCTCATAGAGTTTACCTTTTGCTAGGAAACAGCAGCATATAAGCAGATAAGCATATACATGTGCTGCTGGTCTATTCATAATTAGCCTTATCTTCTCCCCTTCTTCACAATTCACTGAGACTCCACCTTTAGATTCCCTTCCTCTACTAGGTGAGATTTATCTAGTCAAGACCCAGACTTCCATTGTACTTCCTATATGTCTTGTTTACATGGACTTCACTTTCCAAGGACCCATTAAGAGCTGTCTTTTTCCATTCAAAGATAAGCCATTGAAAGGCAGAGACTGCCTTGTTTTCTTGAATGAATTGCCAGTTCTTAGCACTGTGACTGGTAAGTGCTTAATAGATGCTAGAGATACATAGATATGATGGATGGAGGGATGGAGGGATGGAGGGATGGATGGATGGATGGATGGATAAAGGGACGGAGGGATGGATAGACAGACAAGGTATTCCTAGAATCCTAAGACTTAAAATTACTCTAAGACTTTTAAGACATTTCATATCTAGCTAACCAGGTATCAGAAAAGACTTCCCATAATCATTAAGGCTGAATGCACTTTCTGCTCTGAAGAATATAAGAGTCAGTGATGTCCCTAACCCATCACACAAGTCACGGTGGGTGTGCAAGATAAGAGTCAGTGATGTCCCTAACCCATCACACAAGTCACGGTGTGTGTGCAAGGAAAGGTCATTAAGCGACTAAAAAGCTGCCCCTCAATTCTTTCTGAGGAATATTACTTACTATGTTTCCTCCCAGAGTGAAGGCAACTATTTTCCCCTTGCTGCCCAACTTACAAGGGAAATTCTGGCTCCATTCCCTTAGATTTTCAATATAATGGACTCCTTAGCTTGCTGATAATGCTGCTAAAGTCCTGTAAGGTCCTCAAGCAGGATCCCAAATTTCTGAGACTTTATTGATGAGGAATAGTGGAATAGTCATCATCTTGTCTACTCAGAAGATTTTAGGAAATCTAATTCATTGTATCCAAAAGGTAAGGATATGTACATTCTATAAGGCGAAAGGGGCAGTATTCTTTATATGAAAAAAGAGACAGAGACAGAGACAGTGACAGAGAGAAAGGGAAGGAGAGAAAAAGGAATGGGATGAAAGGGGAGAGGAGTAGTGGATAGGAGACGCTCACTGTATCTCCACACTATACCTCCTTGCTGAATTCAGGAGATGGGTATATATAGTCTACTCAAAGGAAGGGAATTGCCTTGAAACTAGTTGTAAGAGATGTAATATCCAAATTTGGGGATATTTACCCTGACTGTCCCCCTTCATAATTCTTTAACTATTGCCCATGTTCTTAGTTTTAGTTTGGGTCATAGATTTTCAAAAATCATCCCTGGATGGATGGAAAAATATTCAAGAATATTGTCAAGAATATTGGCAAACTTTCCAATATAGAGGAAAACATGAAATTTTTTGAAGAAACCTTTGTGGCTGCACTGGGAACTCACTAGCCAACTGAGATTTTTTTTTTTTTTGCTTTTTGCTGAGGCAATTGGGGTTAAGTGACTTGCCCAGGGTCACACAGCTAAGGAATGTTAAGTGTCTGAGACCCGATTCGAACTCAGGTCTTCCTGACTTCAGGGCTGGTGCTCTATCCACTGTGCCACCTAGCTGCCCCCAACTGAGATTTTGAAAAGAAATGTACAGAAGACAGAAACGAAACTAGTAACGGAGGATGAATTTATGACACAATTCAATAAAAACAAGAATAAAAGTAGGGAAACCAAGGTCAACAAAATGCAGAAAGTTCTGCTCCATTGTTGTTTTCCTGGTTTACCTACAAAGGAAAATTAACTTTACAATGAAAAGGACAGAATAAAAAGAACTAACGGGACATCGATACTTAAACTATCTAAGGAGATATTAGAGGAAAATGTTTAGCACCCACCTAGTCACCTGTTCCAAATGAATCAAATCTTTGGGGGTTGAAAGTCCTGGAAAGTGAAGTAGTCACATGTGAAAGACCATGAAAAATGGGAGAATTACCCAAAGATTAGACAAGGACAAATATTATCCTGATTTTTCCAAAAAAGAGACAGAGTTAGAGAGAGGGAGTAAGGGAAAGAGGGAGAGAATCTTCACATTGTGGAACTGGGAAGTAGACTTTGGGTCCTGGGACAATTAGAGAAAGTATCATTAGCAAGGTGATTAGTAAACACTTCTAAAGGGAAATGGAAATTCCAAAGAGCCACGATCACTTACTTAAAAAACAGTCTTGTCAGCCTAGTGACATTTTCTTATTTGACAAGATTAATAAGAGAATAGGTGAAAAGGATGCTGGGGTTTTAGCAAAGTTTTTTATTAAGCATCTTAAACTATTATTGTGGAGAAAATGGAGAGTTAGGGATTAAATGATGATGCAAATAGATTAATTCATTACCAACTGGATGGCAGTACTCAAAGAATATGTAGCCAATGGTTCAATGTCAACATGGCAGCATGGTCCAAGTAGGGTGCCTCAGGGATCTATTTTTTGGCAGTGCTCTATTTAATATTTCTTGTCAATGACTTGGATCAAGCATGAATGATTTGCTCCTCAAATTGGCGGATGACACAAATCTGGGAGAGATAGTTAGTACAATGGATGACAGAAGGGGTGCCAAAATAATTTCAATAAGATAGAACATTGGGAATGAATCTAATGGGATGAAACTCAATAGGGATGAACATCTTGAACTTAGATTAAAAAATAATCCATTTCACAAGTATAAGATGAGAGAGATGTGGCTAGATAGCAGTTGTTCCAAATTTTAGTAGACTACATGCTCAGTCAGCAGTATGATATGGATCCAAAAAAGGATTCCTGTGGTCTTGGGCTATGTTAAGAGTGGAATTGTTTCCAGGAAGAGGGAGGTGAGAATTGCCCTGTCCCCTGAGACCTTGTCACACTTCATCTGTCATTGTGTGCTCATGTTGGGTGCTGTGGTTTAGAAAGGAAATTAATAAACTGGAGAATGTCCAGAAAAGGACAATCAAAATAGTGAAGGGCTTTGAGTGCATGACATGAAGGTCTGTTGAATAAACTTCACATTTATCTTCCAGAAAAGACATTGGGGAAGTGGGGGACAAAATGGCTGTCACATAATGGAGAGACTAGACTTTTTTGGCCCTGCTGTCCAGAATTGGGCATAATAGTGAAACTTGTCAATTATTTACCAGGAAAAGAGACAAATTGAGGTATACTCTCAGGGAAAACTTCATAGCCATTTTTGGAGCTGCCCCAGAATGGAAAGCCACTATGGGAGGGGAGGATTTCCTCTCCTCGAAGGGCTTCAGAGAGAAGCTAGATGACCAAACGGCCACTGAGGATTCCAACATTCAAAGCTGTGCTTCTATAATTTCCCAACTCTTAGGGGTTCATCAGGTCTGGCATAATCTCACAAGAATCATAAGAACCACAGGAAAGGGCACAGGAGGTGCAATCTGAGACACTGGGTTCAAATCCCAGCTTTGCTGATCCATTGTGTGACCTGGAACAAGTCTATCTTTCTGGTCCTAAGGATCTTCATCTGGAAAATGAGGCTCTTGGATTGTATGAACTTCCAATGCCTCCAAGTTTTAAATCTGAAATTCTGCGATCTCCCCAAGTGGCAATTCTCAGCTTAAACAACATCAAAGACACAACATCCACTGCCTTCCAATCCATCTCCTATCTGTCTCGAGAGTCCTGATCACTGGAAAGCTTTTGAACATATCAACTAACTGTACTCGCCAGTCCCTTTGTGCTTAAAGAACAAACCAAAGTGAAAAGAATCCCTCAATTTCCCCAGTGCCTCCCATCATAACAGCGGGTCTAGGCAACATCCATCCTTGACAAAGTGAGATCTATTTCTTCTCAGTGAAAAGAAACACATTGATTCAGTAACCACACTGGAGTCAGCATCAGCCCCAGTATCAGAATCGTTCATCTTGAACCATGATTATCTTCAGGAATCAAAACAATTTTCCAGCAGCACTGAAATGATTCCATCTTTAACGCAAAAATAAGAAGAAGCTGCCAGTGTTGTCTTACTAGAGTGCCTCTGTCCATAAATTCTTGGGATTAACTAATGGCCCCACCATTCCCTAATTAGCTTATGAAGGTTGGCCATCCTGATAGCCTGAAGGTGAAAGGTCTAGATAGCCTTTACCTGCCACAGAAGCAAGATGCCAAGTACAAGTGACAGAGGGTAGGACCATATTTCAAAATCACCTGTTGAATGGCCCAGGATATGGAGCTTGTTGGGCCATGCCCTTGAAATGTCATGCAGTGAAAGCCCAATGAAGTCTGGTTTAGGAATACCTATGTGTGGAAGTTCCTTTCCTCATTAGAAGTGTAACTGGGATCATGGAGTACTGAGGAGACTGCAAGAATAAGGAGGACATGGGCACAATATGTCAAAATTGTTATGGATAAAAAGGCTATAAATATGGGTCAGTGATGAGCCCCTCCAATCTTAGCCAGACTGAGCCTAGGATTGCAAATGGACTGACCCTGAGATCCTTTTCAGAAGGTCTCTCCCATATTAGACCTGAAAAGTTGATTTTTATATTCAAGGGCAAGACTCCACATTCAACCCTTTGGGATTTCATCTAATAAGATTCAGACCAGTGCTTGAGCCTGGTGAGATCCTTTAGCCTCCTCATTTTGTCATCCACCACACTAGGGCTCTCTCCCAGCCTTGGGTCACCTGCAAATTTGATGAGCACCAATATCTGTGCCTTTCTCCATTTCATTGATGAAAATGTCAAATAGCACAGGGCTAAGCACAGATCCCTGGGATACGCCACTGGAAACCTCCTGCTCCATTGACATTGAGGCATTTTGAGTCTGGTTATCCAATCACTTTAAAATTGTATGATTGTCTAATTCATCTCCATCTTCTCCCCAGATTAGTCACAACTACTTTATCATAGCTTTGCAAAAAATCTAGAAAAACTACTTCCTCCATATTCCTCCCATTTATTAGTTTAGTAATACTGAGCCCTCTAAAAGGAAATGCTTATATAAGCACTTTTATCCTTACTTCAGTTCTCTTATCAGTGAAGTGCTCTTAAAGTTACATCGTTCACATATGATCAGAACACGATGATGACATAATAAGCACTCATCTGGAACTTACTCATCTGCCACCTGGTCCACATAGATATTCATCTCACTCACTATAACCAGAATACACTATGATATGCTTAAAGAAAACATTTCCATCTCCAAGTCAGGCCAACAAACTCATCTTACACACACACACACACACACACACACACACACACACACACACACACACAAAATTCTATTTAACAAGCCCAAACCAAGCAAGGAATATCTTTTTGAAATAAAGAAATTGACCCACATGTGCCCTCAACTACCAGAACATCTAATTAACCATGAGCTCTGTGGAAGTTTCGACATCTTATTTAATCTTCTCTTCTCTTCATGTGCTGTCACAGTTCACTTAATATTCTGTCTTGATAATAATAATGATAATGGCCACCGTCCATATAGTGCTTTCAGGTTTACAAAGCACCTTTACATATTTGATCCTCCTAATTCCCTTGTGATCTAAATTTCATTATGGACCCCCACTTTATATACAAAAAAACTAAAAGATTAAGGAACTTTTTTATACTCACAGAATGATTAAGGCAAAATTCAACCTCAACGCTTCCTGACTTGAGGTCCAGTTCTTAATTGAACTAGGTAGTGGAGTTAAAGAGACAAAAGTTGAATAGTCTCTACCAACACAGAGCTTATATTACAGCAAGGGTATCCAACATGTACATATCTAGGTCTACAGTAGCTGGGAGGGAGATCAAAAAGGCTTTGGAGGAAAGGGAGATCTTGAACTGTCTTGACTCTCAGAGTCAAGGTTGGGGAGGCAAAGTATTTGAGGAATTGCGTGTATCCACTACCAAGGCAGTGAGCCTGGAGATGGAGTGCCATTTATGAGGAAAAATAAGACTAGTTAGGCTGAATCATCGCTTGCATAAAATGGAGTAGTGGATAATAAAGCTGAAAGGGCAGAAGGGAGCCTGTGAATAGTGTAAGTACTAAATAGAAAAGATTATATTTGATCTTCTAGATAACAGGAAGCAATATGGAGTTTGTTAATCAGAGGACTGAGGGCATGGTCAGAAGTATCCTTTCAGAAAACTGCTGATTAGATAGCTTTTTCAAGAGGTCTGTCAAGGAAAAAAAGATGTATAAATATAAATGTTTCTATATGTATGGATACTGAGGATTTTTCTAAGGATAAGGATACTTGGGTATAAAGAATGGAAGAAACTCAGAGAGAGGGAGAGACTAAGGATTGGAGAGGGGGCAATGATGATGGTGGTGATCTGATGGAGAAGACTGAAGAGAGACAGATACAGCGTATGTGTAGAGGAGATAGTTTTGATAAATCAAAGTGCCACATGTTCATTAGAGAACAGAGAAAAGCAGAATAAAATGGAGGATGATATTAAAGGGTTGAACCATATAGATAAGTGGAGAAGAGGGAACTCAAGGAGAATGGTTACAGGGATTTTTTAAGTAAAATAGGAGGCAAAGTCCTCAGCTGAAAAGAAGAGGAAATAGCATGGGAGACTTGCAGAAAGAAGAGATATAAACAACCACTAGGGTGGATGTGATTGACATTCAATTAGGAAGGAGTTGTAGGATTCAGTGAAGGTCCATTTGATAACAGAGAAAAACATTTCTAAGAAACATTGTCCAATAGTACCCTGGCTATTAATCATATACTATTTTGGGGCATTTTGCAGTAGATACACAATTTTGGTATAAAACAAATGTAAAACTTGGGATGGTTTTTGAAACATCATGTATCTCAAAATTTTATCTTATTTTGTAAAATACTGATGTTAAAAAAACAAACTCTTTTGTCCTTTAACAAAAAAGAAGGGCAAAATCCTTAATATTGAATTAAATACATTACAGATTTTATGGATTAAACAATGAAAGAATGTTCATTCCCATATTTTCTACATCCCTTATATGGCATATTCCTTCAAGGAAAGGAAAATATCTAGGTTTTTTAAGCTGCCTCAGAACGATGAACCCCACATGGCACTTAGTAAGCATTTGATAAATAGTTATCAATTTAATGATTATAAATAATCATTTATTTAATGTCACAAACTAAGTCTTAAGTTTAAAATCATACAGTCTTTGTCATCAATGAAGAAAATGTATCATAAAAAGTAAATTATCTTGTTTTTTTCAGTAAAATAACCTAGCTCAAGGGAAAAGATCTCTGATATCTTATTAGGTTAAGGAATGTCCCACTGCCACCATATACATGGAAAAAAATAGCATAAATGAAGAAGTAGTTAGCAAGTGCTAATTATGCCCTCGAGGGATATTCTTTGAGAAGGTGACCAGAGAACAAAGTACAAGATGAAAAGAGTCAAAAGCTCTTAGGCCTGAAGGTAAAACCCAACTGTAAAATACACCTTGAAAATCTATGTAAAAACCCTAAAAATGTGGCTTCTAAGATTGTTACATACAGGAGAACATGTGTTTAAAAGAGAGAGAAAAGAATCCAGCTTCCATGTCATGCTGTTATGTTACTGTCCCTGTCCTTGGTGCTGATCCCTTCTTCAGCCACAGTGCTAACAGTTGTTCTCTGAAGAATACCATTGACACACTGCACCATTTTACTGTAATTAGGGCACTTCTTTTGGAATGGATTTATTGTAGCTAAATTTTAAAGCATTAAAAACCTCTGCCACCAAGGACTTCTCCTAACTACCTACCATGATTATTTCCTATACCATGCATTCCAACTTTTCATCATATTCAACTCAGTCGTTTTCTCTGATTATCTGCAATCGGTCAATAAACATTTATTAAGTGCTTACAATGCTCCAGACGTTGTACTAAATGGCATCAGCCAGCCCTGTCCATTCAACATGGTGGTCTTGAGTTGTTAAATAAAAATAGAAGAGCTCCCTGCCTTTGGCAGGGGAAGTAAGGACTGAGAGAGTGAGGGGTAGGCAAGAGAGCTTATTTGGCAAAGTCTGCTATTCCAATGGAGTTAGTGTTCTAATAGGTGGACTGGACCATCAGATTGCAGGCTGGGTGCCTCTCTCACACCCTTCCCAGTAGAAGAGTAGATCTCTATGCCCTGATCCCTTGGCTCCCACTCAGGTCACATATGGGCTCGGTTCATGTGTTTCAAAGAACTCTCCTGGAGTACTCATTAGGGACCTGAATAATGTCTTATTTTTTTCCTAATATTAAATACATATCTACCAATGATATGTGTTCTTATCCCATTTTAAAAGTTGAGGAATCAAGTTTAGAAAAGTTAAGTGTCTGGCCCTAGATCACACAGGTATGAAATACAAGAAGTAAGTCTTGAAGTCAGGTCCTCTGACTCCAGAACTGAGACTGTCTCTCCAAAATACCACACTGAGAGACCTCATCAAAGAAAGGTAACAAAGAAAACAGTAGAAGCAAGAGCACAAGGTTGGATTCCAATTCTATATCTGACATGATCTTTCAGTGTGACTTTAATCAAGTCCTTTCCCCTCTCATATGATAATCTAATAAAAAAAAAGATGATTCTATTGTGCCTTCCTAGCTTTTCCAACTAAAAATCCCAAGCAACAGTGGTCATTAATGGTCCATCTGAAAGGGAGAGCTCTACATGAGGCCTGCATCATAGCTTCATGTTATTTTTTTTGCTGAGGCAATTGGGATTTAGTGACTTGCCCAGGGTCACACTGTAAGGAAGTACTAAGTGTCTGAGGTCAAATTTGAACTCAGGTCCTCCTGACTTCAGGGCTGGTGCTCTATCCAATGCACCACCTAGCTGCCCCATAGCTTCATCTTATTATATTCATCTGTAGTCCTGTTTTATCTTCAACCATAGCTAATATTTCCAGTGGTTTTTAAGGCTTACAAAGTACTCTATGTAGAACATTTTATTTGAGCCTCACAATAACTCAGTGAGGTAGGTATTATTATGTCCATTTTACAGATGAGAAAATGAGGCTTATCAAGACTAATAATGGCTTATCTAAGGTCACATAACTTGTAAATGCCTGTGGCAGAATTTGAACCCAGATTTTCTCAACTTCTAGTCCTGAATACTATCCATTCTGCCATGCTGCTTCACTGGCTACTCCTTGAGGGGAGAGTCGGCATCATAAGCAGTGTGACAGAATTGATACAGAGTTAGGAAGACCTCAGTTTAAACCCCATCTCTGACTTATTTTACCCCTCACTAATGAACCACTAGTGGCTCCCTAATGCCTCTTGAATGAAAACTCAGGTCTTCTGTTTGGCATTCAGAGTCCTCACAACATTGCTCCTTCCTCCTTTTCCAGTGATTTTCCATTTTATTCCCCTTCTCAAACTCTTCAGTCTAGATGTCCTGGTGTACCTGTTCTTCTTCACACATGATGTTCCATCTCTAGTCTTTGCACGGGGCAAAGTCTCCCTCCTCACTTTTGCCTTCCCAAATCTCTGGTTTCCTTTCAGCCTCAGTCATCCTGTTCTCCAGGAAGGTTTTTCTGGTCCTCCTAGCTGCAAGGCATCCCTTCTATAGTAACTGCGATATGTTGATCCATGTATCTGTTGTCTCCCCCATGAGAACAGAAGAGCCTTAATGGTAAAGACTCTTTTATAACTGGCTTAGGGCCATGTGTAGAATGTAATATTTTGTTGTTTATCTGATTGATTGATATTGGGACAGTGACCAAATCACTTAACCATTCCATGTCTCTTTTCCTCATCTGTGAAATGGATATGATACCAGCATTTCAGAGGACCCAAGTCACAAGACTGCCACTCTTCAATGAGACATTATATGTAAAGGGCATGGAAAACTTTAAAGAGTTCTAAAAATATGCTTTCTTAATATGTTTCTAGCACCTTGGACAGTGCATTTTCCAGAGTTTGAGATCTTTTCTACAAGTAACTCAGAATCATTTGTTCCATAAAGCCATAGGCCAGGAGGTGACCTCAAGAAATAATGGAGTAATTTGAGTGCCCTCTCAGAGAGATGAGAATTTATCCTATTTTAAAAGGCCTCGCTGCTCTCACACTTTCCAAAAGCCAGGACAGCTGAGCTGGGAGGCCAGGAGTAGCAGCTGGAGGCAATAGCCCTGAGGACTGCATCAGCCTCTCTCCTACTTAGAGGCTGCCTGCAGGCAGTAGATAAAATCAGGCACAAAGAGACCCTCTGGGCTGGTGTTTTTCAGCTGGCCCATTATTCTGCTGCTTGCAGAAGTGTTTTTTGCAGAAGGAGAGAGAGAGAGAGGTATTGAGGCAGGTGAGACCTCTTTGTGGTGGAGCTGTGTGCCTCCAGGGAGTCTGGTTACCTGGGTGGCTTTCCTTGTCTCTGTGTTCCTCTGCACCAGACTGAATCCCTGTGGGATACCTGTGTGCTGGGCCCTAATGCAAGCTGCCATGCCAAGAGAATCAAAGGACCCCTGCCTTAATGGCAATGGCCACTGGAAAGTGTAAAGTTTGGGCCCAGTGCACTCTCTACATGCTTTGTGGAGGCCTCTGGAAAGGACAGCTGAATATTTTTCCCCTAGTTGCCCAGGAGTGAACCTATGTCAATTCACACAATATCTTGGTAGTAACAGGTCAGAGGATCCCGACAATAATGTCAGGCGACTCCTCCTGTTCTCTGAAATGAAAGTGAGTGTCTAGAGGAATTTATGGAGTTTGCTTCTTAAAGGGTAGAAATCCAGCCCCATCCCATGGAAATCCATCCCCATCCCACAGAAACCCATCCCCATGCCATCCGTTGAATGGAGCATTAAATCCCACTTCACAGATGGGATAATATGTGCCTGCATATGTTACAGGATCAGAGATCTGTATATGGCAGGGACCATAGAATCCATGTTGTTCAACCCTTTAACTGTAAAGATTAGAAAATAAGGGTCGGGGCAGCTAGGTGGCGCAGTGGTTAGAGCACCAGCCCTGAAGTCAGGAGGACCTGAGTTCAAATCTGGTCTCAGACACTTCCTAGCTGTGTGACCCTGGGCAAGTCACTTAATCCCAATTGCCTCAGCAAAAAGCAAAAAAAAAAAAAAAAATAAGGGTCAATGAGGTTAAAAGACTTGCTAAATATCTCAAAAGTGTTAAGTGTTAAACATCAGGATCCAAATCCTGCTCATCTGACGCCAAACAGTTCTCTTTTCCCTTGTGAGTTGCCATGTTACATAACATGGACTTGGAGATGAAAGCTATGTTCATTTGAGGAAAAATTACAAGGAAGATAAAACTCTGAATTTTCAATAGATAGATTTGGGAAATCATCTACAGCTGAGATAATACCAAAGGAAAAGGAGAAATCCAGGGAGAGGGTGGGTAGATGCTAGCTGTGGACTGTGAAAATCAGCAGCAGTCATAATGAAGCTTTGTCTCAAATCTTGAGATGAATCTTTATTCAGTTAAGAAGGAAATAAGTAGGGACAACTAAGTGGTACAGTAGATAGAGCACTGGTCCTGAAGTCAGGAGGACTTGAGTTCAAATCCAGCCTCAGGCACTTAACACTTCCTAGCTGGGTGACCCTGGGCAAGTGACTTAACCCCAATTTCCTCAGCCAAAAAAAAGGGGGAGGGAAACAAGTGTTCCTATAGCACCTATTGTGTGCCAGACACTGTGCTAAGCAAATTTTATAATTATCATCTCATTTGATCCTAATCGTTATTGCCCTTCCTTCTCCAAGAGAACCAAAGTGACATGACTATGTTAGAGCTGAGTTACAGTGAGTCCGACTGTGGCTGATCAGAACAAAATGAGCTCAGAATGCTCTTCTCTGGTTCAAACACAAACACTCCCAACATTTGGGGTAGTTTCTCTGATTCGGAGATCTCACGTTTCTTTGGGGCTAATTCAATTCTGTTTTGCTCAAAGATCACATCACTTGTCTGAGGAGGGCACATCCTGCTGGGCAGTCCTGTGCCAATGTCTCCCATGTCATATAATCAATTCTCAAGTTCTTAAGAGAGACCTTGAGAGTGTCCTTGTGCCACTTTTATTGCCCTCCTTGTGTGTGCTTACCCTGTGGGACTTCTCCATAAAATAATTGCTCTGGCAAGCATACATTTGGCATTCAAACAATGCGGAGGCTCAAGGGAGCTCAAGCAGAGCTGGGATGTTTGGCGATTTGGTTGGAGAAAGAACCTGGGCGTCTGCAGTCTCATCCTGCCAGGAGATCTTCAGAATCTCCCTAAGGCAATCCAAATGGCAACGGTTCAGTTTCCTGCCATGGCGCTGGCAAATTGTCACAGGCACTCAGCAATGGGGTCAGCACAAGGCTCTGTAGACCTTTGGTCTGGTAGTCAGTCTAATACCTCTCCTCTCCCACTTTCCCTTGGAGCCTTCCAAGTACTGAGCTAGCAATGTATACTTCAGCTTCCTTATTAATGTGGTCATCCCTGGAAAGTGCACTGCCAAGATAAGTGAACTTATCCACAGCTTTCAAAAGTTCTACATTTGCTATAAATGATGGTTCCACCAATGGACGGGGTAATGCTGGCTGATGGCGCTGATTTGGCCCTAAACACCCTCATTTTAGGATTTATACGTATGCATGTATGAATACCCGATATACACCCAAGTGGTGTACAAAAAGAGGGATGGTTAAGCCAAAATTAGCCCAAGTAGCTCAACCCTAACAGCTCCCATGGTAAGCAAATGCTATAACTGTCACCATTTTACAGTTTACAAATTACACCATTTACAGTATCAGAAGTCAAGTGACTTGCACAGATGGCACAATTAGTATGTGCATACATGCATACATATACATATAATACACATATATATGAATATATATGATGCAAAGAAAGTAGAATGACAAAATGTGGAAATTAGTTGTATATGTGTGTGTGAGTGTGTGTGTGTGTGTGTGTGTGTGTGTGCGCACAAGGGAAGCAGTTTGGAGAGCCTCAGGGTTGTGACAATCTGGATTCAGATCCTGCCTCTGACATATATTGATATACTGTCTGTGTGACCTGAGGAAAGGGACTCACCAGCACTTAGCACTATGCCTGTCACACAGTAAGCACTTAATAAATACTTGCTAATTGATTGATTGACTCTCCCTGGAACCTGAATAACCCATGGGGAGGGGGGTGATGTTCATCACCTGGAGCCACCATGATAAGACTCCTTCCTTTAGAGATAAGACTCCCTTGGTGGTGGAATCCTATTCTTAACAGAAATTGAATTGCTTAAGCCGTGGTAGCTTGGATGGATTTTTTTTTTCCATTTCCCCCCACTAATTTCCAAACATTATGATTTTTTAATGCACCTAATAGTTTGGTGAGACTCCAGTGGAGAATGGTGGCTGCTCCATTGATGTGTTAATGAATCCCGCCAATGTCTCTCAAACTCACCAGCACGTCATTAAATGTCTGGGTGCTACACACACACACACAGCACTGAGGCAGATAGTTCTGCTGTTAAAGGCAGGATTCTCATGGCTTGGGGCGGCAAAAGCTCTGTGATATTACAAACCTCTGCCATGTCACTTCCCCACTTCATCCAGTTGATGACTCCACGTGTGGTATTAAGAGTTGTCCTGTTTCCTAACACTTTGAATCCTTTTATATGATCAGCAAAGACCCCGGCGGTAATTACACCGAGGTGATCACTGTACTAGATAAAGGTCAAACAATGCTTCCAGGAAATGAATGTCAACATTCAGCTTGCTCCTTCTGCTCATCTCATGTCATCATGTCCTCGTCTGCTCTATACCACCTTATCCCAACAATACCCGTGTTCCCTGTGGCCTTATCTTAATAATCTGGAGCCTCAACACCCTCATCTTGGGATTTATACGTGGATGCCCCATGTACGCCCAAACGGTGTCCAAAAAGAGGGACGTCACTGCTGCTGCTCTCCAGAGAGTGGCTCTGAGCCACCAAGAAGAGCAGCCCAGTGATTCTTGACCAGGCTTTCCTTAAAAGGGCCGTGGTCCCCCGGGAGCAGGGCAGGAGCTTCCCACCAAACTCCCTTAAACAGAACACTTAGAGTCACACGATCTCTTTTACGACTAGAGTTCGGCTCCTTGTCATTCTCAGGTTCTACAACAATTTGCAATTGCTTCTATATATACAAACACACACATGCAAAAATTATGCCCTTGTTAGCGGCCTTAAGTTCTCAAGACTTATGTGAAATTTCTTCCCCAATTGTGTCTCCTTTTATGGACAAAAGAAATCACTAAAAAGCCAGTGGCTATAAGAGCTGCAAACAAAATGAACCTTTAAAAAGCTAATGACTTCAGGGTGATTGTAGAGACACATAAAGTATGTTCAGGGCTTACACTATTTGTCATTAACACATATTGTGAAAGCTTGGCTAATATAATGTGACACAAAATTAGTCAAACACAATTCATGCAATATTGTTTAATTTTACTCTTCATTTAACTTGGTTTTAAGCAAAATCATTATGTCACATGATAACACTGACTTGAGCAAGAAATATTTTCTAATGGGTTCTGCACGTAGAAATGAGTTATTACTGGCTCCATGCTGAACACATTCTTAACTATGGAAACTCAAAAGCTAATAGCTTCATCATGTTTTGACAACATCTACATACTTTATGCATTATTTACAAGAAAGATATAAAAATGAAACCACTGAATATCTCACACAATACTTCACAGTCATAGTTAACTGGTTAAAAATATAACACATTCATCTTCCCCAGGCTGACTATTTGCATACAGATATTTGCATACCGTGTTGTGCCGTGCCGTTAATGGACAATGTAACCTTTGTACTTTCCCTCTGATGTGTAGGGGATACTCATTAAGTATAAAATAATGGTAAAACCCAAGCTTCGGGTGATATACATTGCAGAAACGATTCCCCAGAGCAGGGAGGAAAGGTAAAATGTGGGTGGGAAAATGTTTAATTGAATTAATTCTTCATTTTCTATATTTTTAGTTTGTAATTCACAGGCAAAGCAATTGGACAAGTATATGTCAACGACATGAATTGAGAAAGATTTCATCTCCATTATTCAAAGTGTCAGCCTCCTCCCAGTCCTACATTAAAACAATGCTTCCGCTGGAGATGGAGATAAATGTGGGATGTGGTGCACACCTGTTAAATGGGCAGCGTGCTCTACCCGGGTGGGAGAATGTATCGCCGCCATCCGAATAAGCCAGCCCACCCTCTCCTCAAACACTGGGGCCAAATGGACAGTGTTCTCTAGTAATGAGTTGCTCATTACACCTGACCCTAGATTTCAGACAAGTAGCTCCCAGTAATGTAAAGGATCCTGTTACTTAAGTGCTTAATTACCAAAGTCTCCCCTTTCCCCTGCTGGTGATTTCTATTCTAACAGTTTAAGAATAAGGAAATCATTGATCTCCGGAGCCAAAAAAGGGAGGATGGATCTCCAGCTTTCTGTTTGCAGAAAAAACACAATTCTGATGCTTAATTCAACAAGAATTCATTATGTATATATGTGTTTTTTGTGCATTGAGCACAAAATAAACTCATCTTGCCCTCAATGACCTTATATCCTATGGGCTAGGTCAGGTAAGAAGGAGGGAGGGAGAACACTAAGTACAAAAGTGAATCAAGTCAGAAACACATGCAGAATCATTTCACTGGGTGTGGGGAACACTAACCACTGGGTGACCCAAGAGTAGCCTCTTAGAGAAAGTAGTTCTCGTCTGAACATGGAAGGGAGTTAGGTGCTTCAAGGGGCAGAAGTAAGAGGCAAGAACAGTCTCAGTATGGCACAGTCAAGCAAGGAGAAAAGTCATCAGGCCCTTAGTCTCCCTGGCAGAGAGTTGACATACAAGTGAGTAGTAATCTATCATCCATTTGGAAAGGAAGGGTGGAGACAGATTGTGAAGGACTTTCAATCCTTCTGGTCCAACCTTCCCCAAACCTTTGGAGCTCAAGTCTCTGACAACCTTCTTCCAGAAATCGCTCTAGTGTTAGTATTCCATGTAGAGTCATAGAAACCCCAGGGGACACTTCACCTCAGATCTCCTTTGACTGCATCATTTTATTGCTGTTGTTGTTTTGGCTCAGAGAGATCCTTTGAAATTTTATAGGAAGATGTTTTCTATTTTAAAATATACATTAAGTACTAAGATGCTATTCCCCTAGAAAAGCAAAGTCTCATTTCCTCCAATGGCAGTGAGGCAAATCACTCAAAAACAACCATCAGGAACAGAGCTGGGATGAAGGGAAGATCCCACTGAACAAGGAATCTTACCAGGTTCAGACATTGCAATCTTTTCCCAAGGTGAGAAAGGCTGGTAGTAAATGTCAGTCATACCCAGGCATCCCAGTATTTTGTGGCCAACCAAAATGTGCAGAAGATAATAGAAGTTCTGTATTCTCACTCATATTCTACCTTTGCTAGCATCGCTGCTTCTATCCCCCAACCAATATGGCAGCCCCTTGAAGATTCAATAAAATACCTGAGTGTCTGTGGGCCCTCAAAAATCATCCTGCTTTGATCCAGTAATGTCTCTACTGGGTCTGTATCTCAGAGAGATCATAAAAAAAGAAAAAGGACCCAAAACTGTGCAAAACTGGTTGTAGTAGCCCTTTTTGTAGTGGCAAGGAACTGGAAACTTGAGTGTATATCCATTAGATGGGGAATGGTTGAATAAGTTCTGGTATATGAATGTTATGGAATATTATTGTTCTATAAGTAGTGATCAGCAGGAGGATTTCAGAGAGGCCTGAAGAGACTGACAGGAACAATGCTGAGGGAAGTGAGCAGAACCAGGACATCATTGTACATGGCAACAACAAGATTATATGATGATCAGTTCTGATGGACGTGGCTCTTTTCAACAACAAGGAGATTCAGACCAGTTCCAATAGACTTGTGATGGAGAGAGTCATCTGCATCCAGAGAGGGACATGGGGATTGAATGTGGATCACAACATAGGATTTTCACCTTTTTATTGTTGTTTCCTTTTTTGCTTCTCACATTTTTTTCCTTTTTGATCTGATTTTTCTTGTGCAGCACGATAAATTACAAGAATTGCATGTTTAACCTATATTGGATTACTTGCTGTTTAGGATAGGGGGTAAGGGGAAGAGAGAGAGAAAAATTTGGAACACAAGGTTTTTCAGAGTGAATGTTGAAACCTATCTTTCTGTGTATTTTGAAAATAAAAATCTATTATTATTTAAAAATTAAAAAAAAAAAACCAGCCTGCTTCAGTCAATCTGGTAATGAGCTTCTCTGAATATAGCAAGATTAGTCCTTAGAAAATGGTCTCAGTCTGCCACTGGGTGAAGCCTGAAAATGCTTGTCCCTTAGAGAGCCCAAGCTCTCTCCTGGCTTTGCCTGTGACACCCCAAGACCATCTTTCTACCAGAAAAAGACATTGGAGGAAGAATTTAGTAGCAAATCTTTATGTATATTTTCCATGTATTTCATAAGACAAATTTTATAATATAAATAATAAATAAATATTTTATATAAAAAATATAAATAATATTGAAATGACTTAAATGAGATGGGATGTGGGATGTGGGATATTATTTATGTTTTCTAGTTTTCTTTTAGAGGGTCTGTTTTTATTCAGGGTATCCTATAGTCTGCCTGTCTTTCTCTCCATGCTTATCTCTGTCTCTTTCTACCAGTCTGTCTCTGTCTGTCTGTCTCTCTCTCCCTCTTGCCTGCTCGCGCGCACACACACACACACACACACACACACACACATCCTTTAGAGCTAATTATCAATAATTTCCATGTTAAACTCTTTTAAATTTATTTTTTCATGTTAAACTCTTTTGCAAAGAGATTGCCATTTTTCCCACTCTGACTCCCAGGCTGAGAATTCCTCCTGCCTCTTGCATGATGTAGCTGACCGGCTCCTAAGAAATGACCTGATGCTACTCGGCCCCATTCAATTTGCTACCTTTCCACCCCAGTCCCAGATGGTGAATGGCTCCTTCCACTAAGCCCCTCATTTCCCAGTGGACCTTCCTTCTTTAATAAACATGCTATTTATAAGTCAACATAAAACATACCTAAACACATTTTCTTTCGTCACGGTGATTGTCTGATATTTTAGTCATTTGGTTTTTTTCACTTTTGGCCCCTTGAAGGTATATTGCTTTCCTTTAAATGTACGAACAGGAGAGAGCCAGAGAAAAGGGCAGGTGGGTTTTGAATGAATAGGGAGGGGCCCTCTGCTCTTTTATGGAAAGGCTGAATTGACTTCAAAATCAGGCTGCTGTCTAGAGCAGAAATGCAGGACTGAACTTTCCCTTATTGCTGAATCTCTGGACGTGTGTGTGTGTGTGAGTGCGCTCTTGTAAAGGTTCTTTCTTCTCGAGGTAAATAAAATCGTCGAACCTCAGAAACATGCTATTATTACAGCCGAGTGCTAAGGTGTACCGAAGAGGAAATAACTCTCCGAGGGATAAATTACATGTGATGAGGGCCAAAAGAATACAGCTCCTATTTCAGGAAGTCTTCCAGGCAAAAGCCGAGATTTGGCAGTTTTAGCGTTGCTTTCAAGACAATCCGCGTACACCAAAAACATTATTCTTCCCTGGGCCCCCCAGAGGCCCCGGCGATCATCTGGATGTTCGTCGTTATTCCGTTCCCTCAAATTCTACCCAGATCTTCTTTATTAATTTTAATTTGTCATCAATAACCTGACAGGCCCTCTTTCGGCGGGGCTGCCGGATTAACCATTTCACTAGCGGTGGCAGCTATTAAAACTGCGCTCACGATTAGCAGTAATGAGGTCAAAGAGACTAATGCGGGCCCGCGCCATCGCTACCAGCGAAATGTACAACACAAGAGGATTTATTATGCTCACTTGCTGAAATGTAATTTAAAAACAGGATATTGCCACCTGCTAGGCGGGCTCAGAGGGTTATCCAGATCATTTAAACATTTCCTGCTAATATGTTTGTTTGCTTCTGGCAGATATTCCCATCCACTCCAACAACTATTGGGGAAATCAAGTTAATCAGCGCTATCTCCTTAATATAAGTACGAGCAGGTGAATAAATCATCAGGTGATTAGGTGAGGCAACTGTAAATTATGGTGAAAAAAATGAGTATTTCCGATGTTTCCACACACTCCATTTCCTTCTCTGACTTGGGGGCCCGTTGGCCCACTGGGACACCGTGGGTGCCGCAGGAAACATTCAGTTGCTTCTGGGCCGCTACCTTGAGGCGGGCCGGCTTCCACCACAGGAGTGCAGAGCTCTTCTCCGCTGATTCGGAAGGGGAGGGCGGCCACCAGTGCGTCAAGAGCAGGAGTCGGGCCAAGGCATTAATGACCGTGTCCCGAGAATGGTGCAACGCCCCCTGAAAAACTGTATTTTTCTGAACTGGGGGATCCTAGTAAGCTTAAGGCACGCCAGACTTTGTGTTGAAACTCATAACTATTTGAAATGTGCCCCCCACACCCACTCCTCCCAGCCCCAAGTCTCCCCGGCAGAGAAACTAGCTGTTTTTCTCAGCACGATGGTAAGCCCTGTGTAGCGTTCCACGATGACCTTCTGCATGTTTATATCATCCTCCCCATAACCCTAGAAATGTAATTCTGAGTCTATTAGAAAGGCCTCGTTCCCAGCGAGCACACGTACAGGACAGCGCCGGCTCACCTTTCAGAGACTACCCAGGACCAAGGAGAGCCCAGGCTCTGCTGTCTGAGTTCCAGGAAGTTTTAGATTTCCCGGTTGGGGAGATTTAATGTTAACACTCAGGCTTTCCGAGTCCGCTTTCCACAGGATTGCTTCAGATTAAATAAAAATTCTTCCGGCTGATTGGAGGGCATGGGTCAAAGTACAACACTTAATGTCCAATAGTTGGCTGCCAACCGTGATCAGATCCTCCTGCCGAGAGCTCCCTGATTCATCTCCAGGATCTTTGGAGATCTCCACCGGGCCACCTTCAGCTCCTTCAAAGAGACCCGGCAAATAAACAGATCCCTCGTTGCTTTGATGCAAAAAGGCGGAAAGGAGAGAGATGGCTCAGGATGCCCCCACAAGCCCACGAGGGCTCTGGGACTTCGGGAGGAAGCCTCCCTCCTGCATGGAGCCTGAAGGAAGCCATTTAACTCCCTTCTCCCCAGGCCAAAGCCGCCCCCCCATCAGAAAATCACACAACTTTGGCCTGGAAATCCATGCGTGGTTAGGCCACGTGAGCCACAGGAAGGCGGCGAGATCTGACCTTGGGAAAGTGCGTGCATCCCTGTGGCAGGTGCCAGCCTCCTCCCCCCCACTAGGTAGCCGGCTCCCTGTGGGTCACAGTGCCCCCCAGCTGGCCCCTCCCGTCTTTCCCTACCAGCGCCACTGGAGCGGATGCTGGGTACGATGTTTGTAATTCCACATCAAGCGCTGGTGGCGCCTGCCGCTTAAGGGGGCTGCCGCGCTGGCAGGTTATCCCAGGGCCTCCACTCATCTGACATGTCAGGTGTACAATCAAACAAAGAGAAAGCGAGGATTCGCTTTTACAGGGAGGCAAGCTGAATGCTATTACCCGTGTATTTGTCACCAAGTCGCACATCCCAGCCTCTAATCTGCCATCAGGCTGGGTGCTACAAAGTGGGGAGCCGGGGACGTGCGCTTCTCCGTAACTACCTGCTGTCAGCCGTTATTTTAAGGATCCTGTGATTTTCTTTTATTTTGAGTTGAAAAAACAAGGCAGCTGCAGTAATAAAAAAAAAAAAAAGGCATATCAAGGAGTCCTTTCCTGGTGGATTTGTCATGGGTGTGGAGACGGAGGGCATTTGTTCGTCCTGGAGATGGAGATGCTGGAACGGAATATGGTTAATTGGGAGGGCAAAGCCCCCCTTAGAACTGGGCGGAATGGGAAACAAGATAAACACACACACGCAGAGGATCCCGAAGCTTCGGATGGGCAAGGGCACAGCACGGATACAAATGGACATGTGTGGGCCATGCTGGGGATGAATACAGAAATACACACCTACCATGTGGCCTGTGTGGGATGGCAAAAGTGTTCTACGGGGGATAAGAAAAAGGGGGACAAAAGTGTCTGGGAGAGATTTGTTTTCCAGCCCTCCTCACAATTCTCAAGCCTGATGGTCAACCACATCCAGGGATGGGAGTTTTGATCCCAAAGGAGATTTAGCCGGGGCTAGCCAAGAGCTGATGTTCAATGACATGATTCAAAATTACACGGTAAATCACTGACTTGTCTGCTCTACATAATGCTCACGTTTTAGCTAATTCTGTTTGCCAAATTCTTTTTCCTTGTTCCCTGAATGACACCGTTTTAGTCAGACTAATGCTCCAAGTTGTTTTGCTTGAGTACCCATATTAATTACAAGGATTTTGTTTTTCTCTTTTCTTAATGAAAATGTGTGGGTTAAGAGAGATAGAAAATATATGTTAATAAAAAGGTCTTTTTTTTAAACAGCCCATAGATATGACCATCTTTTTTTGGAGAAGAGTGGTGGTAAAGGACAGAGAAACAGAACAGGGACAGAAAGGAGAGAGAGAGAGAGAGAGAGAGAGAGAGAGAGAGAGAGAGAGAGAG
>JAJPUD010001209.1:100940-121730 GCA_023553655.1 Myrmecobius fasciatus | reverse complement strand
GCCCCGAACCCAGGATCTGGGCCCCGAACCCAGGATATGCCCAGGATATAGGCCCTGAACCCAGGATCTGGGCCCCGAAGCCAGGATATGCCCAGGATCTGGGCCCCGAAGCCAGGATATGCCCAGGATCTGGGCCCTGAACCTGCCCCGAACCCAGGATATGCCCAGGATCTGGGCCCCGAAGCCAGAATATACGCCCTGAACCCAGGATATGGGCCCCGTACCCAGGATATGCCCAGGATCTGGGCCCCAAACCCAGGATATGCCCAGGATCTGGGCCCCAAAGCCAGAATATGGGCCCTGAACCTAGGATATGCCCAGGATATGGGCCCCGTACCCAGGTTATGCCCAGGATCTGGGCCCTGAACCGAACCTGGAAAGGTTCTGAGAGCTCAAAGGAAGGCGGAGGCAGGTTGAAGTCATGTCTCTTCTCCCCCATCCAATGGAGCTGTGAGGACTTTGCAAGGGGGTGAGCACATGACCACAATGAGGGGAATAGTTTGGTCCAAAATGAGAACTGTTCCCAATCAGGTGAGTGAGAGCATGGGCCCCCTGCCATCCAGTGTCTGCATGGAGCAGGTGAGAAAAGTGGGGAGACCCCAGACCTCTGGATGTGTTGCTGAGATGACAAGAGGAAGAGAGGCAGCTACCTAGCCGGGCTCCCCCAGGTTGGCTGCCTCTAGGTGCCCGTGTTTCCATCCCACATTTAAGGGTTCCTTTGGAAAGGCTGTGCTGTGACAAGCCCTTGAGGTCTGGTCCCAGAGCTCCTCAGTGATGTCATTAGCTTAACATCAGTTGGGCTCCTCTCCAGCCTTTCAATCTCTGCAGGTGGTTCAAAGGTTATCAGCCTCGGGCAGCCATCCCCAGCTAACTGTGACCTTTCCAGTGTCATCTATCTAGCCCCTGGAAGATCTTTTCACTTGACTGCAGACTCAATATGGACCAAACCATCTCGCCTTCATCCTCATCACCGGGCCCTCCTTCCCACGTCCCCACTTCTTCATGTGGCCTTGCCACCCGGCCCGTTACCCAGGCTTGAAACCTCAACTTCTTCTGTCCCTTACGGAGCCTGGCCCTGGGTCTCCCACGGCTCATTTTCATACCCGGCTACCTTGTCTCCCTCCATTAGGATGAGCTGGACAGTATGAGCTTCGAGAAGGCTCTGGGGAAAAAGAACAGGCTGAAAAGGGCATGACATGTCCAGCCAGAAAGCTCCCTCTGTGCCAGCATGAAAGCCGTGCCCTTTGTGCCCAGCTTCATCAAATGTGCCCATCAGTCCCCCCAGCTGGGTCTCACAACAATCCTAGGAAGCAGAGCTGACAGGAATTAATTGCCACTTACAGATGAAAGAATGAGGCGGAGAGATGGTCAGTGACATTTTTTTTTCCTTTTTCTTTTCTTTTGGCAATTGGGATTAAGTGACTTGCCCAGGGTCACACAGCTAGGAAGTGTCTGAGACCAGATTTGAACTCAGGTCCTCCTGACTTCAGGGCTGGTGCTCTATCCACTCTACCAACTAGCTGTCCTGGTAAGTGACTTTCTTAAGGTCACACAGCTAATTAATCTCCAAGATGGGATCCAAACTCAGGACTTCCCAGATCCAAGGCCAACCATTACACAGAATGACTCTTTAAAAATTGTTTTATTTTTATCTTAAAGATCCTTATGGACAGATGTAGAGGGTCCCCTCCCTTTCCTATAAAATACAAGGTCCGGAGAGCGTCACAGTTTCTGTCTCGGACTCTTCAGCGTGCAGCACAGTGCTTGGCACATTAACGAATGCGAATTTCATGGGATGGAATAAAATGGAACGGGCACAAAGCCATGCTGGGAAAGCAGGGGTCGCAACTGTTTGTGGTGGGCTAAAGAAGAGGGTTTCCTGATAGATAGAGAACTGTATACAAACGGCACCTCACGCTGACCAGCTCTGTATGGACTCATTACCAGAGGAAATGCAAATAGTCAAACTGATGCTGGGTTCTGTTTCCTGGATTTCACGCAGGAATCGGGGCCATTGCGACCTGAATCACTGCAGAACCCAATGGCTGACCCCCATCAGGATCAAATGATCCAGTAAGGTGTGGAGCGGCCCACCCAAAATGGAAGGCCGCCTGCCAGATTGATGGCTCCCACTTTGAGTGAGCGCCTACAAGCAGACCCTCTGATGCAGAAAACGAGGCTTGGGAGTGGGGAAAATGGCGGGTGGGGGCAGACGAGTGACCAAGAGAACTCCTGACTCAGGGAAGTGCTCATAGGCTGGGTTTGTGCTCCAGACCCAAGGATGCCGGCAATCTAACGCCGGCAGCCTCCCAAAACTTAACAAAAACAACTTAGCATCCAAAGCTCTTCCCGGTGCTTTCTTTCCTTTTTTTCTTTCTTCCAAAGGAAAAAATATATTAAAATAGGAAAACCATCAACAGACCCCAACAGTTTTCCAATAAGTCCCACTTTGCCTATTGAGAATTTCCTTTCCTTGTACTGCAGCAGGAATTCTAGTCTCCAGCTAGCATATTTGTCAATAAACCAAGGCCAAACAGTTTGATCTTTCAGTGCGGGGGAGATATTATCAACAGCAACAACGAGCAAGCTCATCTCACATTTGCTTGCCACACTATGGATGCTCAAAGCATATGACTTTGCATAATCTTTTGTTGTTCAGTTGTTTTCCAATGTGTCCAAGTCTTTGTGACCCCATTTGGATTTTGTTTGTTTTGGCAAAGATACTGCAATGGTTTACCAATCCCTTCTCTGGCTGATTTTACAAATAAGGAAACTGAGGCAAATAGGGTTAAGTGACTTTCCCAGAGTCACTAGTAAATGCCTAAGGCCAAATTAGACTTCAATCTGGGCTACCTAGTCAATGTGCCACCTAACTTTAAGGCAACTTCTACACACACACACACACACACACACACACACATATACACACACGGACATATCCTTTCAAGAACAGATTCTATTTCTATTAAAATATTTTTGACAGAAACTTGTTAACATATTATACTTTTGTTTGCCTTCTTAAAGAGGTGAATATAATTATACCTTTTCTGAATATACTGAATAATACTTTTTCTAGAAGACTCAGTGTGTATACATATATGTCCATGTATATTATCTACAATTATATTTTTATAATATGTATGCATTATTTCTATATATGTATATACACATACACATAACTATTATTGTATTTAAGGGCAATATAGTTCTTAACTGGTAAAATTTTCTATTACATGCCTCAAGCTCTCTCTTCTTGCTGATCTCCTTGTTGGCTTCTAAAAAAATAAAGTTTTCTCTTGTCTACTATTTATAAATTGTTGTGGGCTAAGAAATCAGAATCATAGAATCTTAATTTTAAGGTTAGAAGGAAGCCTTAGGCAAGACTTCTTAACCTGAGGTCCACAAGCTTGCTTTTAAAAATATTTTCATAAATATATTTCAAGTTAATTCAAAGACATCTTAGATCTTTTATTTTACATATCTTAAAAACATTGTTTTTAGAAAGGATCCATAGGGTTCATAAGACAGAGCCGTCCATGAAACACACAAAGGAGATTAAGAATTCCTGCCTTGGGGCAGCTAGGTGGTGCTATAGTGGATAGAGCACCAGCCCTGAAGTCAGGAGGACCTGAGTTCAAACCTGGTGTCAGACACTTAACATTCCCTAGCTGTGTGACCCAAGGCAAGTCATTAACCCCAACTGCCTCAGGAAACAGCAAAAAAAAAAATTCCTGCCTTAGAGGAACTAAATCCCTGGGATATGAAATGCTTCACTCAAGGTCACATAGTTACTAAGTGAATCAGCCAGGATTTGAATCCAGGTCCTCAGTTTGTTAAGAATTACATATTATTTTAATTCCTTGTTGTCTATGGAGAGGGGGTGGAAGGAAGGAGAGGGAATTGCCATACAAGGTTTTGCAGGGGTCAGTTGAAAAATTATACTTGTATATGTTTAAAAAAAGTTTCAATAAAAAACGAATCTAAATACTAATCTAGATTGGAAGGAAGAATTTGCTTATGCCTGAGATTCCCAGGCCAATGAAATTGTGGATTCTGCACCTATCCCTTAAAAAATAAACCAATAAGTACATAGGCATAAACTAAAAAGAAAAAAAAAGAATTACATATTATTCAACTATCAGTATGATTCTGAATTAAGGCATTAAGAGTGAGAAACAATGTTAGAGAAGACAGCTTTTGGCAGCCATTTTTTTTCCTGAGGCAATTGGGATTAAGCAATTGGAATTAAATGACTTGATGAGGCTCACACAGCCAGGGCCCTTTAAGTGTCTAAAACCAGATTTGAACTCGGATCCTTCTGCTGACAGGCCTGGTACTTTGAGACAGCTATTTTCATCACCAATGCTCTTTTCTCCCTCTTTTTGTGGTTAAAACCTCTATTTCAGAAATTTGGGTTTTCAGGAAGGATTGTCTCTGAATAAATGGATGTTATTATAATCTCTCATCATTTCCCCTAAATTGTATTTTACTAAGACCTAGGGCCCCCTTTCTCTCATAGAACTTCAGGTTCTAATGACACCAGATTCTATTTACTTAGGTGTCCTAATCCTCCCCAAAGCAAAGCTCCAGAGTCTTAATCAATATATTTCCTCCTGAGGTATAGCTAAGATGGAGGAGTACAAGCAGCAACCCAGCAGAACTTTCTCCACTAATCCCCTCCAAACAACTTCCAAAATAGCTTCTCAAATCAAATTAAGAGGTTGAGCCTAAAACAACTTAGGAGAACTGCAGGAAAGTTTTAGGATATTAGGATGGGTGCTGGCCCACAGCATAGCCCAATTCCACTAGCCAGGAGAGTAGGAGGTGTTTACAACAGCAGCAGTAGCAGCTTTGGGAGCTCTCAGACCAGAGGTGGACAAAGTATCATATAACTGTTCAGAAAGAGATGTCAGGAGACCCTTTGCTGGCCCTGGGTGCAGCTGGCACCGACTAGCAACTTTATTGCCATGAGCAGTTTTTTCTCTAGCAGTTCCAGGGTGGAGAGGAGCACTTCTCATCAGTCATGAGGGAGCAGGACCCCGGCTCTTCCAAAGCAGAGTGGAACATTAGTGCTCACCGAAAAGCTCGAGCACTTCATGGAGAAAGAATAGAGCACAGAGAGAGAGCAGTTGACCACACCTATTCTTGGATCATACCACCTGAGGAGCACTAAAAACTTAGACACTCTGAAAAGAGCAGTCCCCCCCAAAAGAAGCCTGAATTTGTGATAGTGCCTCTTCACCCCCAGAGGAGCAGATCCTAACTTTTTAATAAAATTCAAAGTCAAGAAATGGGCTGAGAAAATAACAAATAGCAGCAAAAACAATTAAGAATTTAGCTGTGAAAAGCTACAATGGTAGCAGGGAAGACTAAGCCAGGAACTCAGAAGACAACAATGTAAAACCAGCTGCAATCAAAGCTTTAAAATGCTAATTAGCCACAAGGCCAGGAAGAGTTCCTGGAAGAATTAAAGAGATAAGAGTGATAGAGGAAAATGTGGGGAAAGAAATGAGGGTAACACAAGAAATTATGAAAAGAGAATTAACAACTTGGCAAAAGGAGACACCAAAAATACAAGAGAAAATAACACCTTAGAAATGAAAATTTTTTTGGGGGTGGGGGCAGAGCCAAGATGGCAGAGTGAAGACACGACTCTCTGTGACCTCTGACCTTCTCTCAAGCCAACAGCAGATTAAGCCTCTGAACTGATTTTTAAGTCAAAGAACCCACAAATATTTTGAGTACATTCCCAGAAGAAGTTACCTTGGAAGAGCTTTGGAGCAGGTCTCTTTCAGACGGACAGGGTGCTACCAGCTCACGTGGCAGCACTCAGCCAGGGTAGGAAGCCGGGGCTCGGACTGAGCGTGGCAGGTCCTAGCACCCAAGAAGTCCCTGGGAGATTCTTAGGCCACTCTGCCCTGATTGCAGACAGGTGCTCTGGCAGATCTGCCTTTTGTAAAAGATAGATTATAACCCATTGCAAACGCCCGTCCTAGCCAGAAGAACCCAGCACCGGAAGTCAATCAGCCTAATTGCCCTAGGCAAATTATTACAGCTATCACAGCTGCCCTTTCTCTACTTTAAACAGACCTCAAACTCTAAATAATGAGTAAGAAAGAGAAAAGAACTCTCACCATAGACAGCTTTTATGAAGACAGAGAGAACAGAAATCCTGAGGTTCCTAAAGGGAAAGCAACTCCAGAAGAAGCCACAAAGGCGGACATGAGCTGGTCCCCATTTCACAAGGCTTTTTTGGAAGATTGCATAAACAATCTCGAAAGAGAGTTAAAAGAAAAATGGGGAAATGAATTGAGATCAGTGCAAGAAGGATATATAATGCTCTGCAAAATAGATATGAAAAAAACACCAATTCACTGAAAAACAAAATTGGTGAAATAGAAAAAGACACCAATTCACTGAAAAATAAAAATAGTGAAATGGAAAAGGCACCAATTCACTGAAAAATTCAATTGGCCAGTTACAAAAGGAGCTAAAAAAGGTAACTGAAGAAAGTAATACTTTAAAAATTAGAATTGAACAAATGGAAGTGAATGACTCAATAAGACTTCAAGAATCAGTCAAACAAAAACCAAAAATTGAAAAAATAGAAGAAAATATGAAATATCTCCTAGGAAAAACAGCTTACCTGCAAAATAGATGTAGGAGAGACAATCTAAGGATTATTGGACTTCCTGAAAGCCATGATGAAAAAAAGAACCTAGACACTATCTTTCAGGAAATCCTGAAAGAAAACTGCCCTGAGGTTGTAGAATCAGAAGGTAAAATCGCCATTGAAAGAATTCACCAATCACCTTGTGAAAGAAACCCCAAAATTAAAACCCCGAGGAATATTGTGGCTAAATTTCAGGACTATTGCACCAAGGAAAAGATATTGCTAGCAGCTAGAAAGAAACAATTCAAATACAGAGGAACTGTAATTAGAATCACACAAGATCTATCAGCCTCCACATTGAAGGATCACAGGGCCTGGAACCAGATATTCTGAAAGGCAAAAGAACTTGGATTACAGCCAAGAATAACCTATCCAGCTAGAATGAACATTATCTTCCAGGGAAGAAGATGGTCATTCAATGGTACAGGAGAATTTCACCTATTTCTAATGAAAAGACTAGATCTGAACAAAAACATTTTACCTCCAAACATAGAACTCAAGAGAAGCATAAAAAGGTAAAAAGGAAAGAACTCTTAAGAACTCTATTTCTACTATAGGTATACTTAAAGAATGGGGGTATAATTTGATATTACTTTGATAATATGAAAAAGAAACTAGAGGTGGAAGGGCTATCATACTGGGGGAAAGGAGGTAAAATAAGGTTAAAAAAAGGAGGTAAAAATAAGGTAAAATCTCATGAAGAGACAAAGAAAACCTAATATAATAGAGTGAAAGAAGGGGGGGCAGATGAACATTGTGTGAATCTTAATCTCATCAGATTGAGCTCTAAAAGAGTATATTAGACACATTTTGTTTCACAAAGAAACTTGTCCTTCCTTATAGGGAAGTGAGAGGGAAAGGAGGAAAAGAAGGGGAGAGACTAATAGAAGGGAAAATAGAAGAATTAGGGGAAAGGTGTAAAAAAGGGGAAGGGGCTCTAAAGGGGGAAGGATTGTTTGAGGGAGGTGGTCATCAAAAGCAAAATACTGGGAGACGGAAGGGAGAAAGGGGAAAGGAAAGAGGAAAACATAACTTTGGGTAAATAAGATGGCAGGAAATACAGAATTAGTTTAACTGTTCGTGTGACTGGGATGAACTCTCCCATAACTCAGAAGCAGATAGCATACTGGATTAAAAACCAGAATCCAACAATATGTTGTTTACAAGAAACACATCTAAAACACAGAGACACATACAAGGTGAAGGTAAAGGCCTGGAGCAAAATCTATTGTGCTTCAGGTGAACAAAAAAAAAAGCAGGGATAGCAATCCTGATCTCAGATCAAGTAAAAGCAAAAATAGATCTAATTAAAAGAGATTTTACTAAAGGGTATCATAGATAATGAAGCAGTATCAATACTAAACATATATGCACCAAGTGGTATAGCATCCAAATTCCTAGAGGAGAAACTAACAGATATGCAAGGAGAAATAGACAGCAAAACTATACTAGTTGGGGATCTCAACCTTGCTCTCTCTGAATTAGATAGATCAAACCACAAAATAAATAAGAAAGAAGTTCAGGAGATAAACAAAATGTTAGAAAAGCTAGGTATGATGGATCTTTGGAGAAAATTGAATGAAGACAGTAGGGAGTTTACTTTTTTCTCTGCGGTTCATGGAATTTATTAAAAAATTGACCATGTGTTAGGGCATAAAAACCTCAAAATCAAATGCAGAAAGGCAGAAATAGTAAATGCATCTTTTTCAGATCATGATGCAATAAAAATCACATGCAATTTAAGGCCAGGAGAAAATAAACCAAAAGTTAATTGGAAATTAAATAATCTAATTCTAAAGAATGAATGGATGAAAGAGCAAATCACAGACACAATCAATAATTACAACCAGGAGAATGACAATAACGAGACAACATACCAAAATTTGTGGGACACAGCTAAAGCGGTTATAAGGGGTAACTTTATATCTCTAGATGCTTACTTGCATAAAAGAGAAAGAGAAGATCGATGAATTGGGCTTACTATTTAAAAAGCTAGAAAAAGAATATATTAAAAACCCTCAATTAAACACCAAATTGGAAATTCTGAAAATAAAAGGGGAGATTAATAAAATTGAAAATAAGAAAACTATTGAATTAATAAATAAACGGAGTTGGTTTTATGAAAAAACCAACAAAATAGATAAGCCTTTAGTTAATTTGATTAGAAAAAGGAAAGAGGAAAATCAAATTATTAGTCTCAAAAATGATAAGGGAGAATTTTCCACCAATGAAGAGGAAATTAGAGCAATAATTAGGAGTTACTTTGCCCAACTTTATGCCAACAAATTTGATATTCTAAAAGAAATGGAGGAATATCTACAAAAATATAGACTGCCCAGGTTAACAGAAGAGAAAATAAATTATTTAAATAGCCCCATTTTAGAAAAAGAAATAGAACAAGCTATTAATCAACTCCCTCAGAAAAAATCTCCAGGGCCAGAAGGATTGACATGTGAATTCTACCAAACATTCAAAGAACAATTAATTCCAATACTATATAAACTATTTGAAAAAAATAGGGAAAGAAGGTGTACTACCAAATTCTTTCTATGATACCGATATGGTGCTGATAGCTAAACCAGGTAGGGTGAAAACAGAGAAAGAAAACTATAGACCAATTTCCCTAATCAATATTGATGCAAAAATCTTAAATAAGATATTAGCAATGAGATTACAGAAAGTCATCCCCAGGATAATACACTATGACCAAGTAGGATTTATACCGGGAATGCAGGGCTGGTTCAATATTAGGAAAACTATCAGCATAATCAATTATATTAATGGCCAAACTAACAAAAATCATTTGATTATTTCAATAGATGCAGAAAGAGCATTTGATAAAATCCAACACCCATTCCTATTAAAAACACTAGAAAGTATAGGAATAAGTGGGCTTTTTCTTAAAATGATCCGTAGCATCTATTTAAAACCATCAGCAAGCATCATATGTAATGGGGACAAACTAGACCCATTCCCAATAGGATCAGGAGTGAAACAAGGCTGCCCACTGTCACCATTACTTTTAATACTATGTAAGAAATGTTAGTTTTGGCAGTAAGAGAAGAAAAAATAGATTTAAGGAATTAGAGTAGGTAATGAGGAAACCAAATTATCACTCTTTGCAGATGACATGATGGTATACTTAGAGAACCCTACAGACTCAACTATAAAATTACTAGAAACAATTCACAACTTTAGCAAAGTTGCAGGATACAAAATAAATCCACATAAATCATCAGCATTTTTATATATTACCAACAAAGTTCAGCAGCAGGAGATGCAAAAAGAAATTCCATTCAACTTAACTGTTGATAGGATAAAATATTTGGGAATCTATCTGCCAAGGAAAAGTCAGAAACTATATGAACTAAACTACAAAACACTTGCCGCACAAAGTCAGATCTAATCAGTTGGAAAACCATCAAGTATTCATGGGTAGGCTGAGCGAATATAATAAAAATGACAGTACTACCCAAACTAATTTACTTATTTAGTGCCATACCAATCAAACTCCCAAGAAATTATTTTACAGATCTAGAAAAAATAGTAGCAAAATTCATTTGGAAGAACAAAAGGTCAAGAATTTCAAGGGAATTAATGAAAAAAAGAAAAAAAGACCGCTGAAGGTGGCCTTGCTGTACCAGATCTAAAACTATATTATAAAGCAGCACTCATCAAAACCATTTGGTATTGGCTGAGAAATAGAGCAGTCGATCAATAACATAGGATAGGATCTCAGGACCAACTAGGCAATAACTATAGCAATATAGTGTTTGATAAACCCAAAGACCCCAGCTTTTGGGATAAGTACTCACTATTTGGCAAAAACTGCTGGGAAAATTGGAACCTAGTGTGGAAGAAATTAGGGCTTGACCCACACCTAACACCACATACCAAGATAAGATCTAAATGGGTTCATGATTTAGATATAAAAAGTGATATTATAAGCAAATTAGAAGAATATAGGATGGTTTACCTTTCAGAGCTGTAGAGAAAGAAGGAATTTGCCTCCAAAGAAAAACTGGAACTCATAATTAAACACCAGATAAATAATTTTGACTATATTAAGTTAAAAAGTTTTTGTACAAACAAAACTAATGAAGACAAGATTAGGAGAAAAGCAATAAATTTGGAAATCATCATTACATTTAAGGGTTCTGATGAAGTCCTCATTTCTAAAATATATAGAGAATTGTCTCATATTTATAAGAATTCAAGCCACTCTCCAATCAATAAATGGTTAAAGAATATGAACAGACAATTTTCAGAGGATGAAATTAAAACTATTTGTAGTCATATGAAAAGGTGCTCCAAATCACTATTGCTCAGAGAAATCCAAATTAAGACAACTTTGAGGTACCACTACACACCTGTCAGATTAGCTAAAATGACAGGAAAGGATAATGAAAGATGTTGGAGGGGATGTGGGAAAATTGGGACACTGATGCATTGTTGGTGGAGCTGTGAACGGATCCAACCATTCTGGAGAGCAATTTGGAACTATGCTCAAAGAGTTATCAAACTGGGCATCCCCTTTGACTTCTATTGGGCCTATATCCCAAAGAGATCTTAAAGGAAGGAAAGGGACCCACATGTGCAAGAATATTTGTGGCAGCCCTTTTTGTAGTGGCAAGAAACTGGAAACTGAATGGATGCCCATCAATTGGAGAGTGGCTGAACAAATTATGGTATAGAAATGTTATGGAATATTATTGTTCTGTAAGAAACAACCAGCAGGAGGATTTCAGAGAGGCCTGGAGAGACTTGCATGAACTGATGCTGAGCGAAGTGAGCAGAACCAGGAGATCATTATACACGGCAACAACAATACTATATGATGATCAATTCTGATGGATGTGGCTCTCTTCAAAAATGAAGTGTTTCAAACCAGTTCCAATTATTCAGTGAAGAAAGCCATATACACCCAGAGAGAGGGATATGAAATGTGGACCACAACATAACATTTTCATGTTCTCTATTGATGTTTGCTTACATTATGTTTTCCTTCTCAGTTTTTTTTTCCTGTACAGCAAGATAACTGTATAAGTATACACATATTCGATCTGTGAAATATTAGAACATAATTAACATGTATTACACTTCCTGTCATATAGGAAAGGGGGTGGGGAGTAAGAGGAAAAAATTTGTAACAGAAAGCTTTGCAAGGGTCAATGTTGAAAAATTACCTATGCATGTGTTTTGCAAATAAAAAGCTTTAATAAAATAAAAGATAATTTGGGGGCAGGTGGATGGCATAGATCTATATGTATGGATTTAGTGGAAAGAGCACCAGCCCTAAAATCAAGAGGACCTGAATTCAAATCTCAACACTCAACACTTCTTAGCTGTGTGACCCTGGGTAAGTCACTTAACTCCAATTGCCTCGATGAGAGAGAGACAGAGAGACAGAGAGACAGAGACAGAAAGAGAACTGGTCTAATGGTAAAGAGAGGTATGGAAATTCAATAGAAAAAACTTTTAAATGTAAAATATGCAAAATGAGAAAAAGAAGATAAGAAAATTCGTTCATGACAAGAATGCCTTAAAAACATGATTAGCCAAAATGTAAGGAAAAAAAGAGGACAAAAGTTCACAAAGAAATAATTTCATAAAAATTAGAATTGGACAAAAGAAAGCTAAGGGATACATAAAACACCAAGAAAAAGTAATCAAAAGAATGGGGAAAAATAGAGGAAATATGAAATGTTGCATTAAAAACAACTGTCCTAGAAAATTAGAGGAGAGATAATTAAAGAATTATTGGACTGCTTGAAAATCATAGTTGAAAAAATAGCCTTGACATCATTTTCAAGAAATTATCTAGGAAAACTGCCTTGATAGCCGAGATCCCGGGGATTAAATAGAAACTGAAAGAATCCAGTATTCATCTCCTAAAAGAGATCCCAAAGTGAAAACTTCAGGAATATTATAGCCAAATTCTAGAGCTTCCAAGTCAAGGAAAAAATATTGAAAACTGCCAAAAGGATACAATTCATTCATCATAGAGCCATAGTAAAGATCACATAAGTGTTAGCAACTTCCATGTTAAAGGAGCACAGAGATTGCAATATGATATTCTGGATGATTAAGGATTTTAGGATTACCACCAAAATTAGCCTAACCAGAAAAACCAAGTGTAATTGTTCAAGGAGGAAAAAACCATTTTATTAAATAGAGGGTTTTCGAGTATTCCTGATTAAGAAATCAGAATTGAATAGGAAATTTGACAAGCATAACTTAAGAAAAGCATAAAAGGTAAACATGACAAAGTAATCATAAGAAACTCAATAAAGTTGGACTATTTATATTCTTTTTTGGGAAGATGAAACATGTAACTCCTAAAACTATCAATACTAGGGAAGTTACAGGAAATCTATATAGGCAGAGTGCATGAATGAGTTGATTATGTTTAGAGAAGCTCAAAAAAGATTTAAGAGATATGACCTTGGAGAAAGGGGGAAAAAAGTGGTAAATTGAGAGAAATTTTCTCATATAAAAGAGGTATCAAAAGAAGAGCTTTAATAGTGAAGATGGTAATGAAAAGTTGACAGGCAATACATGAATCTCGATTTTATTAGAATTAGTTCAAAAAGGGAGAAATATATATTCATATGGCATAGAAATCTGTTACCCAATAGGGATATAGGAGGGAAAAGAGATATGTAATATGGGAATGGGTGATGATAAAAGGAAGGTGAATTAAAGGATATAGTAGTCAAAAGTAAAACAAACATTTCAGGAGGAATAGGATAAAAAGAGAAAGAAGAAATAGAATAAATCAGATGGAAGGAAATACAGACATACTATAATTGTAAATATGAAGGGATTGAGATCACCCATAAAATGGAAGCAGATAGTAGAATGCATTAGAAACCAGAATCTGACAACATGTTGTTTAATCTGAAACACACACACTGAATTAAAATAAAAGACTGAATCAAAATCTACTGTTTCAGCTGAAGCTTAAAAAAGGCAATGAAGTAATATCAAACATTTTAATAGCAAGTTTCTCTGATAAAATCTTCATTTATCATATACATAGGGAACTGAGTTGAATGTATAAAAATATGAGTCATTCCCCGATTGATATATGATCAAAAGATACAAACAGGCAGTTTTCAGGGAGAAGAAATTAAAGATACATAGATAAAATAGTCCAGTAAAAATGCTCCAAGTTGCTATGGATTAGAAAAATGTAAATTAAAATAACTCTGAAGTGCCAACTCACACTATCAAAAATGATTTCAGAACTATCCTGCCAAATGCTGAAAGGGATGAAGGAAATTTAAAAAACTGTTTGTAGAGTTGTGAACTGGTCCACATATTGTGGAGAACAATATGAAACTATGCCCAAAGGAATTTAAAACTATGTGTATGGAGGTAGCTAGGTGGTGCAGTGGATAGAACACCAGCCTTGACGTCAGGAGGTCCTCAGTTCAAATCTGGTCTTAGACACTTAACACTTCCTAGCTGTGTGACCCTGGGCAAGTCACTTAACCCCAAATGCCTCAGGAAAAAAAAAAAAAACAAACAAAAAAAAAACCTATGTGTATGCCTTTTGATCCAATGGTACCATTGATACGCTTTATAGCCCCTAGGGATCAAAGGAAAAGGAAAAGGAAAAGGACTTATATGTACAAAATTATTTATAGGTGTTCTTTTTGAAGTGGCAAAGAAAAGGAAATTGAAAGAATGCCCATCAATTGGGGAATGGCTGAACAAATTGTGGCACATGATTATAATGGAGTACTATTATGCTATAAGATATGACTGAGGGCAGTGAGTAGGAGGTCCAGAAACAGCATGGCAAGACCCATATGAACCGATGAAAAGTGAAATGAGAAGAATCAGAAGATCATTGTACACAACATGATCAGCTGTGAAAGACTTGGCCTACTCTGATCCAATAACCCAAGACAATTCCAAAATCCTTGTGATGAAAAAATACTTTCCATCTTTAAAGAAAGAACTGATTAACTCTGAGTTTAAATTGAAGCATGATTTTTTTTTGCTTTTTTACAATATAGCTAATACAGAAATATGTTTCACATGGTTTCACATGTATATCTGATATCATTTGCTTGCTTTCTTGTTTATTCAGAAAGAAAGGGAGAGAATTTGGAACTCAACATTTTAAAAGGAAAGAATTATATTTCTTCTTAATTTTTTACATAGAATTTTCATCAGAGTTCTGGTTTTTTTGTTACAAATACATAAAAATCTTTGTCAAATGTTCATTTTTTTTTCATTTAGGATTATATTCAGCTTCGCTAGACATGCAACCCCAGATCCTTTGTTCTTCAAAATATAATGTTGTGAGAGTTATAATCTTTTGATCTTAAATTATATTGTAATCCAGTAATTATCAAAACTCTGGTACTAGCTAAGAAATAGAATAGTAGATTAATGGAATACAGAAGAGTGTAAAGACTTAAGATTTGGGGATAAGAATTCATTATTTTTTGGGAAAATCAAAAAGCAGTATGGCATAAACTGGGCATAGACCAATATCTTGGACCATTTACCAAGATAAGATGAAAATAGATACACGACTGAGATATAAAAAGAGATTCTATAAGAAAATGAGAAGAACATAGAACCTATTAACTTATCAGACTTATGAATAGATGAACAATTTATGAATAAACAAGAGATAGAGAGCAAAGTAAGGTAAAAATGGATAATTTTGATTATATTGTTAAAAAGGTTTTGTATAAATAAAACAAATGTAACCAAGATCAGAAGGAAAAAAAAAGAAAATTGGGGAAAATATTTTATAGACGGTTTATCAGATAAACATCTTATCTCTAAAATATGTAAATAACTTTGTCAAATCTATAAGAATATGAGTCATTCCCCAATTGAAAACTGGCCAAAGGATATGAATAGGCAGTTTTCAAACAAAGAAATCAAAACAATTCAGTCACAGGAAAACAAATCATACAGAATGTAGATTAGAGAATAGAGAAATGTAAATTAAAACTACCTTGAGATATCTTTTTACATCTAGATTGGCTAAAATGATAGATGGGGGAAGTGACAAATGTTGGAGGAGATGTGGAAAAATGGGTTCACTGATTTATTGTTGGTGGGACTGTAAACTGATACCCTTTGGTCCACCAATACCACTATAGTTGGTCTATTTCCAAAGATCATTGGGGAAAAGGAAACAAACCCATGTGTTCTATAATGTTTATAGTCACTCTCTTTGTGGTGGCAAAAAAAAAATAGAAATTTCAGGGGATACCCATCATTTGAGAAATGACTGAACAAATTGTGCTATATGGTGGAATACAATTATACTATGAGAAATGACCTTAGAAAAAACATGGGAATATTTATATGAAGTAATAAAGAGTAAAATGAGCAGAACCAAGAGAACATCTTATACAGAAACAGCAATATAGTTTTAAAAACACTTTAAGTAAATAAATTATTTTGACTATTATAAATACCCAAATTATCTATAAAGGACATATGAAGAAAGACACTATCTGCATCTAGAGAAAGAACTGATAAATATAAGTATGTCTAGAACAATTTTACATAAATATATACAGGTATGTGTCTAATAGTAGCCTTCTCTAGGGCAGGGGGGAAATATAAGGAAAGAAAAAAAGAAGAAAAACAGAAATTTATACGATAATATTGTACATTTGAAATGAATAACAAGTCATACATAGTAGATTGGCAGTTTCATGTACAATCATCTTTTTTTTTCTGGTACTATGTTATGGAAATGCTTGTGTCATTCCATAAATTAAAATTTTATAATATTTAAAAATAAATAACATTTTATGATCAATAATAAAAATGGGTACACACATATTTCATCAAATAGCATAATAGGAATAAAATGAATAAAAACATCATTTCCACATTCCTTAAGATCACTATCTCACAAATACACAATAATCTCAAGTAGGCACGCCGGGGAATTGTGACTGAACTGCAAACACATGTGGAGAACACATGTGACAAGGGTGCACATGGGAAGAAGCATCTCATGCCTCTGATGATACAGAGTTGTTGATGTTTTCCGGAGATTTCATTGGACTGCTGCTTGCTGAGAATTAATGTTTTTCTCCAAGTGACCTTTAGCCGTCTTGCTCTCTTTAGGGTCACCTAATACACTGTGCACCACCCACTGGAAAATCTGTAATTAGTGACCCCTTCTCTGCAGAAGTGGGTCCTAGCTCTATCATCCAGTTCTTCCACTATCCCGGAGAAGTCAGCATCTTTTCTCAATCACCTTTGAAAACCAGTAACTACATTTCTTCCCCCAAAGCCAGGAGGTTCCTACTGACTAAGATAATGTTTTATCTTTGAGACTTTTTCTCCTCTCGAGACTCTCCGGACTGACTCCCAAAGGTCAATTCTCATTAGAATACCATGTTATTCTTCATGGCTTCATTTCCCACCCTTGTTGCATAAATAATCCAAAAACTCTACTTCCTCAAATAGAAAAAAAATAGTTCAATGAAGCTGTGGTAAGAAACCAACTTCAGCCTTCCCCACCATTATTCTCTGGGCCATAAAAACTCCAAAGGTTTCAGAATGTGGAAAGGACTGGTGCTATTTATGCTACGCCCTCCTCTGATCACCAGATTCTCGCAGACCTCTCTGTCTTTGTACTGGAGAGAGAAAAAAAAAGGTTTTCTCATTAATCTCTAGGAAACTCTCAGAGGAGGAAATTCCTTCTGCCAGTGCCCGATGGCCCTTCTCTGCAATATGTAATCTAGGAGATCTCCTACAGCACTGATCTGCCCGGGGTGACAGAACCATTATCGTGCCAATTCTCTGTCCGTTGAAATTAAATCGTGGTTATGTCACTTTACAAAAGCCCCCTATACATGTTGGGCCACTTAGCTGGATTGGCTCACCTCCTACGGCAAATGTCGGATATATATATATTTTTTTTTAATTTTCAACTATTTCTAATCCATGCACATAGACATGTGCACAAACACACAATGCATTACTTGGCGCCTAGCCAAGAATTAGTCATACGCAGGGGTCTTTGGAACAATCAAAGGTATCTTTGTTTTTTTGGCAAGTTTAAGGCAAAGAAGCTATTCGAGGAAACAATACAGAACCAAAAAAGATTGCTTGCTGAGAAAACACAAAATCTGCTCTATATCATTTTCCTAAATTCATTTTCCCCCAAAAAGATGACAATCCAGAAGCCCAGCCAGACTCTGTTCATGGTTCGGAGAACTCTTTAAGCCACTTCATGTGGGGGAAATACTTGAATCCTTTCCAAAAATGTGGTAGTATAAATTACCACTGCAGAAAACATGGCCTCCCTTTCGAAAGGCATTCTTTTGTGAGCAGCATTGTCTAACGCGCTCTATTAGAAAGGCCTTTTCAAATACCAGAATGCTCTTTTTTCAAGGATTTTCCTCAGTCTTCTTTTAAAAATATTGGCATTTTATTTTAAATATGTCCATATGTACAGCCAACATATCTAATGCAGTGGAATAACAAAATGACTGCGTAAAAATACCTCAAAGTCTCCAAGCTCCCCGGAGACAAAAAGCATCTTGACCTGGGTGAGCAGAAATGGCTCAAACCCAGCACATTCTGCAATAGGGATACTTTGGGTGACATAGTACTCGTGGTGAACGTCATTAGGGCACCCCTGTGACCCCCAAAGTTGGCCAAGAGAAGTGTTGTTTGTCCTGGGTTTCTGCTCTCTTAATATTTATAATTTCTTCTCCAATAAATTTTTTTTTCTTTTTCAGAGTGTAGGAAAATAAGGCCTAGAAAAGTTGACAATACTCCACACCAAAAAAAAAATGGAAAATTGATCCATGGTTTATATTGCCGTCCTTCAGCATCTGCCTCCTGTCTTCAACTTGAGTCCCTGGGAAGCTTTCAAGTGGGCTAAAGCATCCTCCCACTATGTGACAATATTCTACAATTTAAAAAGAAACAAAACAAAATCAAACTCTGGAAGGCGTCTCGCTTCCTGAGGTAGCTGCGGACAGTCTGCCACACATTAAGGATCAATAGCGATCGGCCCGAGTGTTTGTTTGTTTCTAAATAATTTCTTGTCTTTTCCAGGACCAAGAAATGCACAGAAAGCCGCCATATCATTCCTGCGGATGGAAGACGCTTGCCGCCATCCTGTTGCTTGGGGGCCCCCAGTTGGCCCCAAAGCTCCCAGGTACTGTTAAGTTTCATTGTGATCCAATCCACATCTGCCAGGCTGCATCCTTGGGGGCTCTTAATGCCAGATTTATACAGGCTGATATTTGCATGCAAATATGGAACTAGAAATGAATACTGTAATGAGCATCTGCGGGCTAGGAGGGGCTCTGCTGTGTGAGCTGGAGGGGGGGCAGCCCTCAGCCCAAAGCATCTCTGCTCACGCCTGCATCCTCATTTGGCCCCACCGGTGGTGGAAGGGCGCTTGAGGCTCAGCCAATCACGTTGGGGGAAAGCACTTGGAAACACGGGGGTCTGCTTGAGCATAGCCCCTTCCCTGCAATGTGAGGGACAGAGGGATGCAGAGGATGCAGGCCCATGATTTCTACAACCAGGACATATGTGATGCCCAAAGAAACCTCGGGTTTCTTACTGGCTATAGCAGAACTTAAATCTCGGTGGTCATCTGGTAAGTCAGCAAAATGATGAAAACCAGGATGGTTTGGGAGGGCTCCTTCTGTCCCCTGACACCACCCCCAGCCTGGTCCAAGCCCTCCTCACCTCCCTTCTCCAAACGGCTGCCCAAACGATCTTCCCAAAGCAGAGAGGGCTCCTTTCCCTCCCTGCTGAAGAACCAAGCACAAATGGTGTTCCCTGCTTCAACCTCAGTGCTCATGGTTTTCTGCAGAGGAAAATAGTTCCTGGCCCCCCCAAATTCTCCCAGGGTCTGTGATGCCTTCAGGTTGGACGATCCCTCCAGGGACGCAGCTCCCAACCCAGCCGCGTCTGCCACGTTGGGCAGTCTTGTCTATGTCCTCCAGTAGTTTTAACTCCAACCCAAAGCCAAGCTTTAAGTCTAAGCCAACCTGCTGGCAGCCTTCCTCACCTCCTCATCTCCCAAAGGTACTTACAAAGTAGTCTCACTGTCTCCTGATCAGGAGGAAAAAAAAAAGAAATTAAACAATCTATTCTGGTTTCCCTTTGCCTTTAGGATAAAATAAGACCCCTCGACATTTAACATTGTAAGCCCTTCATAATCTGTTTCCAACCTTCTCCCCAAACTCTATTACATTACTTCTCTTCCTGCATCCCAGACTGCAGCTCAATTAGCTTCCTCACCATTCCCAGAATTCAACCTTCCATCTTCTGCTGCCACAAATTTGCACAGACTGCCCCCCAATTCCCCCAACCTTCACAACCCATCTTTTTATTATTTTTTAATTTTTATTTACTTATTTTCCCCTTTTTTAATTAAAGCCTTTTATTTACAAAACATATGCATGGGTCATTTTTCAACACTGACCCCTGCAAAGCCTTCTGTTCCAAGTTTTTCTCTCCTTCCTTCACCCCCTCCCTAGATGACAGTAGTCCAAAATGTTAAATAAGTTAAAATATATGATAAATCCAATATACGTATACCTGTTTCTACAGTTATTTTGCTGCACAAGAAAAATCAAATCAAGAAGGAAAAAAAACTGAGAAGGAAAACAAAATGCAAGCAAACAACAACAGAAAGAGTAAAGATGCTGTGTTGTGCTCCACCCTCAGTCCCCACGGTCTCTCTGGGTGCAGATGGCTCTCTCCATCACAAGATCATTGGAACTGGCCCGCATCATCTCCTTGTTTCCCAACCCACCCTGGAGGGCCTGCCTTGTCATTTCTGCTTTGAAGCTGGGTTTAGGAGCCACTAGATAGATGCCTAGGAAACACTTGTAGGGGCTGTCGCTGCCTGCTTCATTGCTCCCCTGATATCATTAGTTCTGTGCTCACCCTGCTCAGATGCTCTTTTACACTTAGCTGGAAATGCTATAAGCCCCCTTCCCCCCCCCCACCACAGAGCATAAGCCCCTTGAAGGCAGGCGCTGGTTTGCATTTATCTTTATATGGCCAGCTGCTGGTAGACAGCCTTGCACAAAGGGAGTGCTGCTTAAGTCGAAAGAAAAAAGCCAAGACCGGGGGAAGAACTG
>JAJPUD010001209.1:35677-70021 GCA_023553655.1 Myrmecobius fasciatus | reverse complement strand
CTGAGGGCACATGGTGCCAGCCTAGCTCCATTTCCCCTTTGTGTCAGTTACTGACTAAGGCTGCTGTAAGGGCACATCACCTAAATTTTGGGGGAGCTTTGGATGATTCTCCTGGGCCCCTCGTGGGAAAGATGGCGGGATGTGGGCCGGATAGAGCAGAGCTGGGCCGAGCCTTGGCTGAGGGACTAACGCCGGCACAGGGGCTAAATCACGGTTTTGAGTCACCTTGGAAAGAGGGCGCGAATGGGGCTGACCGGAAGTCTGGGCTTGGCTCTTTTTCACTGACGGGGACAAGGGACATCTGCACCTAATTTGCAGATGACGCGACACTGCGAGGAATTGATCGCCGACACCCTTGCTGCCAGTCCCAGGAGCCAATAAATTCAATAAGGTGAAACTGAGGAGTTCAGAAGTCAGTGATCAAGCCGAGATGGGCAAGGGGAAGAAAAAGATCCGGGAGGATCGATACCTCAGAGAGGTCAGGCGCCAGTCCCAGGGTGGTTGGCTTGCTTTGGGTGCCCTGGTTTCCTGCCCTCCCTGAGGACCCTGTCCAAGGTCACCAGGATCCTGACAGCATCTTCTGGCAGAGTGACATGGCCCCTCAGAATGGCACTTTCTAGGAAGGCAGATTAAGCCCTAGAAAGGGCCCAGAAGTCCCCCTCCCACGGCCTTGTTGGAGGAGACAGGGGTTCCGGAGGAGGAGACAGGGGTTCCAGAGGAAGAGAGAGATGGGCTCTGGAGGAGGAGACAGGGGTTCTGGAGGAGGAGACTCACTCACAGTCTCCCAGGTAGGACGCCAAGGCAAGCCAGGATTCAGTGGCTCCCATCTGGCCCACTTCCCACCAAGCCCGGCCCCTTTTCATGTCCTCTCCCTTCTCACAGCCAGCTTGTCACAAGAGGAAAAACATCTGATAAAGCTCTGACACGGAGGTGTGAAAGACGAGTAACAGATCCACGTTCACCCTCCAAGAGGTTTGTAGGACGTCGTCTGGGGACGAGAACAACCGTCTGGGGATGAACCTGCAGCATGGGGCGGGAGATGGGGGGCCGGCTCCCCAAGGTGCCCAGGTGGGGAGGGAAGCACTGGGGAGGCTGGCTGAGGCCCTTGGGGAGGCCCCCTGAAGGCCTCCAGAGAAGGCCAGGAAATAAAAAGCAGCAGCAATGGGGTCAGAGAACCGGGGCTCAGGGAGAAAGATGGCGGCGGGGAAACCCACCCGTTCTCCCGGAGCTCCAGGAGGACAAACCATGGAAAGAAAGCGGTGGCTGGAGCCGGCCCCGAAGGGCCTGGCCTTGGGGGCCGGGGGGTCTCCAACGAGCCTTTCCTTGAAATGCCCTGTCTTACATACAGGGGAAACTCAGAACGTGGGGCAGCCATCTCCAAGGCTGCAAAGCAGGCTGGGGCAGATGGGCCCGGCCTCCTTCCAGAGTGCCGGGGATGAGGCAGCGAGGGTCTGGGGAGGGGGAGCTCGGGGACCGATGAAAAGTCACCGAAGACAAGACTTGGGGGGAGAAAAGCCATTCTATCCTTACTCAGGCTGACCTTCGAGCCGCGTGTATTGTGTTTTATGCATTTAAAGCCTCTGAGAGGAAGGCGGCCCTAAGAAGGCTCCCAGCCCTGGTTAGACTCTATGCTGGGGCTCCGGGGAGGGGGGGCAGCCCCTGATTAGGCCTCGGCCACTTCCTCTTTTTCAAACCCGAAATCCAACAGAGGCTCCAGTGGTCGGAGCTCCAACCCAGGACTCAGGAAGCCCCCACTTCAAAAGCTGCCTCCCACGGCCCACTGAAACCATCTTGTGCTTTATGGCTTTAAAATGATGCTACGGATGCCCACCAGGAGCCGCGGGAGCCGGGCAAGTCGCTGCACCTCTCTGCCTCAGTTTTCTTATCTATAAAATGGGAGTGATCCCGGCGCCTACTTCTCAGAGCTATTATGAGGGAAAGGGAGGATGATGTTTGTAAAGCGCTTTACAGACCTTAAAGCGCTATATGACACTACCATTATTTCTGTTGTTATAAGGGTAAGAGCCAGTCCCTTCCACCATGGTCATTACTCTGGACCCACCCCACCCTCTGTAGCAGGGTTCCTGTCTTCCATTAAAATGGCTTTCCCGATTTTCCCTGCTACTTACCCCTTCTTCCCCCCACACTACCGGGTGTCCAACCACTTCTATACATGTGTATTCTGCTGGGTAGCTAGTGAAACATATATACCAATATAGCCTGCTCGTATGTGGGTCCTGGTCTACTCTCCCACTAGAATGGGAGCTTTTTTTTTTTCCTGAGTCATTTGGGGTTCAGTGACTTGCCCAGGGTCACACAGCCAGGAAGTGTCTGAGACCAGATTTGAACTCAGGTCCTCCTGACTTCAGGGCTGGTGCTCTATCCCCTGCCCCAGATGGGAGCCCTTTGGGAGCAGCATGTGGTTCATTCCTTGTATCTGGGTCCCCATTGTCCCATCCCAGGGCAAGGAGATAGGAGGTCCCCAATACTAGTTGGCGGATGGATTGACCTCACTCGACTCTCCTGGCAACGGCTGCAGGTGCTATAATTCACATTTTCCAGGTCAGGAAATTGAGTCTGGAGGAGATTTTCTTACCCTTTGTCTTGCAAGTAGGACGCTTAGGAGTCGAGTCTTCTTGACCCCAAGTCTTGCCCCTCCCAGCTACTTTCAAGGGGCATAAATATAGAGAAGCTAGAATTTGAAACTCCCCCTCTTTTAAAAATCCATTTTCTTGATCTTTTTTGTCTTTGTATCACATTTTAGCGCGGTCTTCCACACTGAATTCTCCCTTGTGATGAAAAAAAAAATAATAAAACCCAAACATCTGGTACAGTGATTATTCCTTACAGGGTATACAGTATTCCACCCACGTAGGCTCACATCTCTGCTCCTCATGTGGTGAGACATCTATCATTACCTGTTCTCCAAGACCTCCACTGGTTTTTTACTTAGAGGGAGTTCAATTTCCTTTTAGTGTATTTTTCTGTGCACATTTATTCAGTGTCTAGCATACTGGCTGGCACATAATGGGCACTAGATAAGTGTTAGCTATTTATTATGATTAGTCATCGGGTATATTTTTTCTCTCGATTCTGTTTATTGCACTCAATACAAATCTTCCTGTTTCTTTGAATTCCTCATATTCATTGTTGTAATAATGGCTATTACTTACAGAACATTTTCAGCTTTGCCGGGGGCTTTACACTTACTAATCTCATCTCTCACAACAGTTCTGGGAGGGAGATGCTATTAGGATCCCCATTTTATAGATGAGGAAACCGAGACAGACAAAAAGTTAAGTGACTTGTTCAGGGTCACTTAAGAGAGTAAGCTGGGGAGATTTGAATTTGAAATTTCACATTTGTGAAATAATTTTTCATTTATTTCAACCAATGAGTACCTATTTTGTTTCCACATCTTTCTTCCTTTTGTTAAGAGTGTTCTTGGCGGGGGCAACTAGGTGGTGCATTGGAGAGAGCACCAGCCCTCAAGTCAAGAGGACCTGAATTCAACCAAAGATAAAGGATGGGTGGATGCTAGCTGTGGAGTGTGAAAATCAGCAGCAGTCATAATGAAGCTTTGTCCCAAATCTCGAGATGAGTCTTTATTCAGTTAAGAAGGAAATAAGTAGAGGCAGCTGGGTGGTACAGCAGGTAGAGCACCAGCCCTGAAGTCAGGAGTTCAACTTAGGAGACACTTAACACTTCCTGGCTATGTGACCCTGGGCAAGTCACTTAACCCCAATTGCCTCAGCAAAATAAAGAATAGAAGAGTGTTCTTAGGAGTATTTGGACTTTTGCTTCTGATATTGGCTTCCTCGCAGACCTTGTTGGGTACAGATATTGCTCAGAGTATGAATTGCTTTTCCTGTAGATTTCCAGATTGAACTCCAGAATGGTGGAACCATGTGGTACATACAGGAAGAACCCTTTAGTGCAGTGTCTTCCCCAATCCCTCCTTCCAACAATGATTTTTCTCCTCTTTTTATAATCTCTGTCAATTTGCTTTATATGAGGTCACTGGTCTCCTTTTGCATGTCTCTTACCAATAGTGATCTGGAGTATAATTTCTTGTGATTGCTTAGAGTTCTCCTTTGGAATAGTGTTCCAATCCTTCTGCTTCCTCCCTTTCTCTTAACTCTACAATATGCAAAATTGTCACATTTGCTAAAGAGAAATGTGGATTAATTATATTAATGTGGATTGATATATTACATATATATTATATAATTAATTCTATCACCTCTATAATCTGTCTTCTTTCTGTTCAGGAGCTAATCACTTTCAGGCATGTCTGAGAACAAAAATGGCGATGGCAACGAGAGCCATGTGTAGTTTCCCAAGTGCCACTGAATCCACTCACCTCCTTCTGCATCCTTCAGCTCATAGTCTATCAGCAGTTTCGGTCTAAGATATATAGACTGATGCCAGGCTACTTGCATGATATAGTGTCATCAATGTGAAGTTTTCATCCACTTTGTATGTTGAGTATGGATTGTTAAATTAATCTGTTTTGTGATACTGTAAGCTTCACTGAAGAGGTTTCATAGTATTCTGAGATACGATGCAATTAATACAATTTAATGGGCAGCTAGTTAATACAACAGATAGAGTATTGGACCTAGAGTCAGGAGGATTCATTTTCTTGAATTCAAATCCAGCCTCAGACACTGTGTGACCCTGGATAAATCCCTTTACACCAGCTTCTTCATTTGTAAAATGATCTGGAGAAGAAAATGGCCATCTACTCCTGTAGCTTTATCAAGAAAATCCTAAAGGAGGGGGCTGTAATGACTGAACAACAACACATACAATTTCACTTGTGAATAGGAATATTTTAAGACTCTATTCCCTCTTAGAAGGGACTCACTTTCCACTTTACTGGTAAACATCTTAGGGCACTTTGTCTTATTCATTGCACATCCTTCATGTGCTTTCCCAGCCTTTTTAAATGATGATCTCATCAGCTCCCAAGAGTTTACAGCTCCATATAGCCATGTAGCCATGTCCTATACTAATCTTTCTCCTGAGCTCTTTGTTCAAATCACCAATTCCCTACTTAACATCAGCACTTGAATGTTCCCTGGGATCTCCTAATCAATACAAACAGAACTCATTCACTTTCTTCTCTTCTCCCAAATTTCCCTATTTAGGCTAAGAGTGCAATGGCTGAGGTCAGGGATTCTCCATTTTCTGTCTTTAATCCTAAATCCTGACACAATGCACGTAATAGGCGTTTAATAAATGTTCACTAAATTTTAAGCATCTTAAGGGCAGGGACTGTCTCTTGTATCCCCAGACTTAGCATAGAATCTGCCAGGGATAAGTGACTTGGCCAAGGTCACACAGCCAGAGAGTGTCAGAGGCCAGAAGTGAATTCAGGAAGATGAATCTTCCTGACTCGGACGCTGTTGTCCATCTACCGAGCCACCTCACTGCCCAGGAAGCACTTAAAATGCTTATTGATTAATAGTAGCAGAATAATTGGTCACCGCAATCAACACTTGATGATTGGGTGATCTTAACTTTTTTTTCTTTATTAAAGCTTTTTTATTTTTCAAAACATGTGCATGGGTGATTTTTCAACATTCACCCTTGCCAAATCTTGTGTTCCAATTTCCCCCCTTCCCCTAGATGGCAAGTAGTCCAATATATGTTAAACATGATAGAAATATATGTTAAATCCAATATATACATATATAATTATACAATTATCTTGCTGCACAAGAAAACTCAAATCCAACAGAAAAAAATGAGAAAAAATAAAATGCAAGCCAACAACAGCCACAGAAGTGAAAATGCTACATTTTGATCCCCCCTCAGTCCCCACAGTCCTCTCCCTGGATGTAGATGGCTCTCTTCATCACAAGACCACTGGAACTGGTTTGAATCCTCTCATTGTTGAAGAGCCTCCTCCAGCAGGATTTGATCTCAGCTTTTGCTACCGTTCTAGAATTAATTCCCAAATGAACAAAGCACTTTGCTGTTCCACCACTTAAGCTTCAGTTATTGCCTGAGCCCCAGTCTTGCTCAAGGGCCTCCAGGCACTGCTTAGTGTGGGTGTCCCCAGCCACTGGACATTACCCGAGAGGGGGAAGCTCGTCTCCTTCTAAGGAAAGCCCATGGTAGTTGAGCTGTGATTTTCCTGAGCAGACACTCACCTCTTCCCTGGCTCTTCGATCTGGGGGGTCCCTTTTCCCCCTAGAAGAGCTTCAGTGTCTTTCCCAGATGACCAGTATTGACCCCCTACCCATCCAGCCTTCTCTCCAGGCTTAGGAGCCCAAACTCTGAGCTCCCTCCCCATCCTGCTCACCCCCATCTGACCTGTCTCCATACCCAGCAGCTCCATGGTTTTGCTCCTGCAGGGGCCCTTCTCTCTGGAGGACTGCAAGCAAAGACTGGATGACCCTGAGGGTTCATGGGATGCTGGTGAGGAGACCTTTGCTCAGGGATGGGTTGGACCAATGGCCCTGAGGGGCCTCCCAATGATAAAATGCCAAGCTGGGCAGTTAGCTGGACTGTGCATGACTCCTAGCCTCCATCACTGAGTCCCTCTCCTGGACGGAAACAAAGGTCACTGTGGCCTTGCTTGCTCCCTCCTTCCCCTCTCGGAGAACATCTGTCTCTTTCTGCCGAAAGATCTCTGAGAAAATCAGGGCTGCGGCCCCTGAAGCCTCCCCGCCAAGACGCTCTGAGGTCCCAGACTCTCCCGGTTGTGGGTCAGCAGGTTCTTCTTCACGTTCCATTTCCTGGCTGATCCCCGGCATCCTCAGGACCTTCTACTTCTCCCCAGTGCCTCGGTTGCCGCTTCCCCCCACAAAGCCCTTAGAAGTTGCTCCATTAAGCACCCTGGAGATGCCTTCATGTGACAGCGCCTGTCCCCAAGGTGCCGCGGCCCAGGGTCACTCAGAGCTCCTTGGCGGGTGGTCCGAGGCCCCTTGGCTCTCAGGCCATATTTGGCCCTTTCCCCCCGCAGGCTCCCCTCAGAAGGGATGCCGTGAGCAGGAAGATGCTGCTCTGGAGCCGGAGAGGCAGGCGCCCACCAGAGTAAGATAAGAGCTCCAAACTCCAGGAGGAGATGGAGCTGCAGGGGCCGGGCACTGCCCGTCTGTTTGAGGGGCAGAAGCTCAGGTGGAAGGGGCGGGGGCGCCTGGGAAGGAGAGCATCTCTGCCTTGTTCCAAGGGCGGCTCATCATGCGCCTGCTTGTCATAGCCTCCAGGCCTGGCCAGCCTGGCTCCTGAGCCCCTGGGGCTTCCTCCTGTGCCCCTCCAGGCGCTTTTTAGCCTCTGGGTCTGAGGCTGGGCCTGCAGGCAGCGGAGGGGAGGCCCAGCCCTGGCATCTGTGGAGCCCCAAATGCCGGCAGCAGCATTCCCCTTCCTTTTCTCTGGAAACGCTGGAGCTGCCTCGGCTTCCCGGTGCGGTCACAGACAAATGGCCGCAGGAAATCAGAGCTGGGGCCCAAAGCACCAAACGCCTGTGCTAATGAGGGGCTGCTTCTCATCTGCAAAATGATGTCACTTAGGCCTCGTTCCCATGTGCCCGGTACGCCCGGGGGTGATGGGCCAAACGGGGACGCAGCCAGTGCAGGCGGGGATCCCCCAGAAGAACCTGTCGGAGGTGGCCCTTGTCTCTGCTACCAGGAGCCGGGCTAGCCTCGTGTCCCACTCACGGTGGTGCCATCGGGGAGAGCCCGCCTGTGACCCCCCCAGATCCCCAGTCCCTCCTGGGGACCACGCTGGGGATGAGCCCCCACACACGGGGCTGCTTCGTCCCAGGGCAGCGGGCGGCCAAGGAATCTTTCTGCCCTGGAGCTGGAGTTCTGGGGGGGCCCCTGGAGAGTCCGGGCGCTCCCCCCCATACTGCCCTGGGCAGCCTCAGGAGTCCCAGGCAGGGCATGGCGGCTTTGTGATCTCCCCACCAGTTTTTCCTCGCTTCTGCCCCTTCTGAGCGCTTGGTTGGCTCTGCTGGGCACAAGTGCCACCCCCCTCCCATGAGAGGCAGGTGGCCTGAGCCGGGGCACGGGGCCCGGCTGCTGCCCTGGACTGGGGGACTTCAGCGGTCCCCACGTGCCCGGCCCTGTGCAGAGCCCAACGTCCGGCCACCTCCTGTTATTCATGAGGGGCTCTCCAGACTATTCTCTTTGAACAGAACTCCTGGTGGGCGAGGGAGCGGCCCCTGTTTTGTTTGTGGTGCTTTCTCCCGGCCCCCGCAGGGCCCGGGCTCTCCTTCACTTCAAAGGCGGCCCCCTCAGCACCAGGGGGGGTACCCAGCAGAGTCCGGCTCAGGCTGGCCCGGGCCACGGACGGCCACTGTGGGCTCTGGCCCGGCTCCGCTGGGTGAGGGCTTGCCACGGTGAGGGCTGGAACCTCCGCCCGCCCGGTGGGCTCAGTGCTCAGAGCAGCGCTGGGCAACAGGGCCCGATATTGGGGGGCTCCGACTCAGACTGCCCAGGGGAGGCCATCTGGGAGCTGCTCCCCTGAGAAGGATGTGGGGGCCAGCGGGGGGCACTGCAGGAGGGGGCCGGGCAGCGTGGGATGCTCCTGGTGCAGGACAGATCCCTCATGGACTCCCCGCAGTCCCTGGCACTGAGACAAGCCAGTGGCGAGCATGGCCAAGACCAGGATGGGGCAGGTGGGAGCACAGGGCAGAGAGCCTCTCTGTGGTACACACACTGATGCACACACTGACACACATGTCACACATGCACGTGTCACACACTCACACACAGAGATACATGTCTTACACACGTACCCACACACCACCCACACTCACACTGACACACGTCACACATGTCACACACTACACACATGCTTACACATCCATACGTTTCACACATGTCACACTGATGCAGCCACTGACACATATGTCACACACGTGTGTCACACACTCACACATCACAAATCTTCCTTTGCTTTATCATTGAAATCGACATCACATTGATCATGTTTGTGGGAGAGTTTGGCCAAAGAACACATCAGTCTTGAAAGGGCAGCTTTTAAAGACGCATTTTGGGTTTCTCTGGGCTCGGTGTCACAGTGTCACTGTGTCACAGCGTCACAGCGTCACAGCCTGATGAGCTGGTTTTCACCATTTAATGCCACGGAAGTGGCTTCCTCACCAATGTTGGCCTCCTTGGGGTGCAGAGGTGACCCCGGACTCTCCCAAGCAGCCAAGCTGGGACAACTTCAAGCACAGCCTGCTGCCAGTCTGGGTTCTCGCTGCCCAAAGACCAAGCCAGCTGAGGAGACTGGCATCCCACACTGCAGGGCCGGGTGTTTCTGTCTACAGACATTCTGGAAGTCAAGGTACTAAATTATGGAGGAGATGTAGGCAGCAGCAAGCCAAGAGAAGCCCTGATGCTGGAAATCCGGAGCCGCTAACCTGCCAATGTGCCTTCCCTCCCTCCCTCCCTCATTTCCTTCCTTCATCCAGTTCTCCCTCCCTCCCTCCCTGTCCCTCCCTCTTTTCCCTTCCTCTCTTCCTGCCATCCTTCCTTCCTTCCTTCTTCCATCCCTTCCTTCCTTCCTTTCTTCCTTCTTCCTTTCCTTCTTCCCTCCCTTCCTTCCTTCCTTCCTCTCTCCCTCCCTGCCTTCCTTCCTGCCTGCTTTCCTTTCTTTCTCCCTTCCTTCCTTCCCTTTTCCTTTCCTCCTTTCTTCCTTCCCTCTTTTCCTCCCTCTCTACCTCCATCCTTCCCTCCTTCCCTTCCTTCCTTCCTTCCTTCCTGCCTTCCTCACTTCTCTCTTCCTTTTTCATTTCCAAATTTCTTTCATTTTTTCCTTTTCTTTACCTTTACTTACATCTTTCTTTAAATTTATCCTTCTTATTCCTTCCATCCTTTCTTTTCTCTTTTTTCTTGTCTTTCACTTTTATTCTTTAGTCTTCCTTTTAGCCTTTCTTTAAATTTTCTTCATTACTTTTCCCTAATCTTCACTTTTCCTTTCATGTCTTTTTCCTTTCACCATTCTTTTCTTCCTTCTTTTTTCTTATTCCATCCTTCCTTTGGCTTTTTTTTTCTTTTTCCTCCTTACTTTCTATCCTTCCTCCCTCCCTTTCTTTCTCATTTGTTTTCTTCCTTCTCTCCTTCCTTTTCTTTACCTCCTATCCTCTTTCCTTTTATCTTCTTTCTTTTTCTCCTCTCATCCTTTCCCTCTTTTTCTTTCTTCTTCCATCCTTCCTGACTCTTTTCCTTTAATTCCTCCCTCCCTCCTTTCTTTCTTCTCTCCTTCCTTCTCTCTTTCCCTCCTCCTTCCCTTGCTTCTTTTCTTCCCTCCTCCCTCTTTCCTTATTTCCTTCCTTTCTTCCTTGTTTCCTTCCTTTCTTCCTAATGCCAACCAAGGATGAAAGATCAATTGGATTCAGGGACAGACAGCGGCGGGATGCTGTGTTCTTTGGTGGCCACAACTGAAGCCATTTCCACTTCTAGCCCAGTTCCAAGCAGAGACACTGGGCAAAAGAACAGACGGAGGCTCTAGCCTGCGCTGGGTTCCCTTCTCCCTCCGGTCCCCTTCCCATTTGGATGCTTTCTGACAAGGGGCTGTGACTCACGTGGCAGAGCATTAGTGTCCACCTACTGTTGAGAAGGTTTAAGGGACCTACCTGTGCTGCAAGGGGAAATAGGTAGCAGGGAGGAGGACAGAGCCCGGTGGCTCAGAGCCTTGCTGCATTTGCACGCAGCATCCCAGGCTCCGAGGGCCTGAGCTGCGGGTACCCTATTTTTAATTCCCTTACAAAAATCACAACCGGCACCAGTGATTGCACTTTCCAATGAAGTGCTCCATTTCCCCAGCTCTGACACAAACATGAAAATTTTAATTACAAAGTAAGCCTGTCAGAGAGCTTGTAACAATTCTGGGAGGTAAAAGAATGTTTTAAACATGTGGGGACCCTTTGGGGTTTCGAAGGGAAAAAAAGGATTTCACAGTGGTAATAGCTCTATTCCATTAGAATATTTTTGAATGTTGAGGTGCTCTTTAATCCTGTTCCCAGGAAAGTGAAGATTGATCGCTGATTACTTGGAGGTAACAAATGGTTAAGGAAACGTTCCCCCATTCCTCCAGCCTGCATTTTATTTTGTGGTGCTCACTTTCCTCTTCTTGTTGAAAATGAGAATAAATTAAATCCGACTGTATGGGAATGTTTTATGCCTGCTGGAGAGAGCTCACAGCTCCCCGGGATCATGTGGGAAAGAGATTTGGGTATTTTCCGGGGTGCATCTTTACTGAGTATGGATTAGCCCAAGAACACTTTTTTTTTTTTGCAATTGGGGAAGAAATGAATTAAATTAATTTCATGCTAATGAAAGAGTTTGCGTTGTTTGTTGAGGGAAATTGGTCCCTTTAGGATGACTACTCTCTATTCAACCTCTCAATGTCACTTATCATTTTAAAAACAGCTTGACCTGGAAGCGAACGCAGCTAAAATTGTGGTGACTGTTAATGACAGTTTTATTGGCCGCAGCTCTTAGAGTTCACATGCTGGGGTCTGAATGTCGTTGATCTTTCTCCCCTACATGAGAAACCCAGCAATCAGTTGGTTGCAGCCCCACATTATAGATAGAGAGAAATAATAATGATGTCACCTTGAGATTCAAAGATCATGGAATAGTAATAGTCTCCTAGCTCATTTCTCCCAACTGTGATGACCTCTCCAGTACTAAATCTTAACAGTCTCAGCATTATTTTTGAATTATTCATGCTAGCCTTTTCCCTCACTACAAAATCAAGGAAAATGAATGCATCATGCTCTGTCAGCTCCACAGGTATTTTGGAAAAAATATAAAACGTTATCAGATATCGAGGGAGGGGTGGGGGGGGGATCCATCCCAGCACGGGTCACATGCTTATCCTGAGCCCTACCCAAAATCCCCTCTGCGATGAAAAGGGGACGTGCACGTTTGCCATAGACCCCGAATTACACATGGGCTAATCACGCCGGAGGATTCTGAAAATGAAACCGTCCGTACTGTTGGGCGAGGGATACCTATCAGGACGTAATTCTGCACTCCCTCCTTGAAATGACAGTTCAAAGTTGAGCCAGCAAGGACGTCAGACTTGCCGGGCTTGTTTTTAGGTCGCCCGAGCCAATGCGCATTTCATATTTTGATTAAAAAATGTGTTCTGACTTCTCCTAGAAAGCAAGCCACATGACAACTCTCCTAGTTGATTAGACCTGGATAATAAGGGACTGCTACAGTTTTATTCCGATGATGGATCTCATAAAAAGTGCATGGGGGAATAAAATAAAATGCATGTAAATGTAAACTCGAGCAGGTATCCTGATTCATCCGTAGCCGGTGACCTTTCCGTCGGTGATGAAAAACAAATGTCAAGTTTGCCGAAGACGGGAGGATCCCGGGCTTTGCGGGGGATTTGGAATGCTATCACACAGACTGTATTAATTTAGCCGGGCATCAATAACCTTGAAATCAGGATTTTGCACGAAAAATCCAGTTTCGTGTTTATTCAGAAACCCAAAATCAAAGGTAACTTCATTTAAACAAGCCGATGGACCGGGGTACCAAGGCCAGCAGAAGGAACCGGCCACTGCAGATTTCCATTGGCTCCCATGGCAACAGATTTCTGTGCTATCTGCATATAGAATCTCCGGGTTCCCATGAAAGAGTCTCTTTGTTTTGCATATGATTCTATGTTGTCCTTATCTGGGGGGAGGAGGGGAGATGGGCACCCATTCGCTCAACATATTACTCCTCGTAATCAGGGTGAAGACACGAAATGAAAAGGATGCTTTCTTTTAATGATTTTCTCATGTCTTCCGATATCACTGAATTACAAGATCTCCGCTATAAAAGGGGTCTCGGAGGCTACTTCAACCAAACGGGACCCGAACATAAATCCTTCCTTAGCAACAAACCCAACAAGTGGCCACCCAACTTTTGCTTGAAGGCTACTGAGAATTTGGAGATGAGCACCTCCCAAAAGCAGCCCCTAATTTCCCCACCATCATTTCATCGAGCCAGGAGCGGACTGGGGTAAAAACCCATGATAAAAACCCCTTCTGTGCCCTCGATTTGGGGGAAGTTTCTATTAACTAGTATTTATCTCAAAGAATCAAAAATGTAAAACTAGACAAGATTTCCAAAATTAGCTGTCACAGCTATCTAAGAGGCTAGAATTTGAACTCGACACTCTTATAATAACAATCAAGGCTTAGGGTAACAAGATCTAAAAGTGCCTCTAAATCATCAGAGATTCAATATTGTCCAGTGTCATTTGAGATTTCCATGTGGTCACTATCTATTATGCAGAAGGGTGGATTGGTCATATACATACATACATATATATATACAGAGAGAAAGAGAGAGAACATATAGAGTAATTTGGAGCTGTAGGATTGTTACAAAACGCAGCAGTTACAAAAATTCACAATAATAATAACTAAGATTGAGATGGTACTTACCACGTACTAGGTGCTGACAAGCTCTTCACAGTTTTTACCTTACTTGATCCTGCCAACCACAATGGGAAGTAGACGCTAATATTATGCCCATGTTCTAGATGAAGTTAAATGACTTGCGCAGGGTCACACAGTTAGAAGGCGTCTGAAGCCAGATTTGAATCCAGGTTTTCCTGGAGCCAGCATTTCATCCACTGCATCACTTAGCTGCCAGTTAGAAACTGCACTGACACCATGAAAATGGACGATGGCTTCCTGAGTTCCCATGGATCTTTGAAATCATCTTTAATAGTCCGATTTAAAAAAATGTTCTCTTCATCCCAGAATAAATGAATTTTCTTTTTTGGGGGGAGGGACGTAGAGATAAAGGGAATATCCTTGTTTTCAGAAACAAAAAGGCCACATTAAAGGAGGGTTCTTGGAAGGAGCTTTGATCTTGACCTTAACAGCTCTGCTATATCCAAAGCTAAAACAGTGACAAGTTCAAGAAGCTCCATTTGGAAGCAATTTTAACAGCATATTCAAAATTAACCCTGCGTAATTTGGAACCAAGTACTAAACTTAGCCAACTAGAAAGAAAGCTGAGAAGACCCATGAGTCAGGGTTAAAAGTCTGTTTCCTCGAGGAAGGAGAAGCTTTAACTTCAGTGAGATTCTGTGCTGTTCAGATGCTGGAAATCCTCATTCCAGGGCCACTGACAGGGCTTCCTCTCAGATGGGGAAAGCGAGAGGGCCAGCGATGCCCCCAAATTTGGTTCTTTTGGACATCTCGAGGCTTACGCGTGTCTCTGGCACTCCCAACTTGACCATCATCCATCACTACATCCGTGCCCTTGACAGTCTGGCCCAAGTGGCCATCGCCCTCGTGTCTTTGCACACATTGTCTGCCACTCTCTCTCCTTAACTCCATCATTTTGAATACTCCCAATCCCCACTCAGATATCCCTCACTACCTAAGGTCTTCTCTGACCTGTCCAGCTGCTGCTATCTCCCCCACTCGGACCCTACAAAAATGACTTTGAATTTATTTGGTCTGTTTTGTGGGCAAACAGCTAGTCTGAGCTATCTCTGACCCACTGGCTGTGTGACTCTGGGAAAGTCCCTTAGCTTGTCTGTGCTCCTGGCAGCTAAGACGGCAAATTATAGGGTGGGCAGTGAGTCCCTTTGGGAGAGGAATTTCCTTTCTCAGAAGCCAGAGTTAATACCTAGTCATTATATTCCATCAAATCCCTTCTCATTTATATTATATTGTATCATGTCATCTCACATATCATGTTAACATATGTGTGCATACATATACTGCTATGTTAATATTCCTCTGTGACCATGGTGTCTCTTCTATAGAATGTAAGCTTCTGGAGGCCAGACACTTTTATTATTGTCCCCAGCACCGGAATAGTGCCTGGCATACAGTAGGTACTAAATAAATGCTTCCTAACCGATTCTTTCCTGCATTTTTACAAGCGTGGTCACTCACTCTCCAATTCCTTCCCAACTTTCCTGGATTGCACCAGAAGGCTCTCCTATTTTATCTCCTCAGCCCCAGGTTCTATTTATCCAACGAGTTCCCCATGAAGGCCGACTGCATTACTTCTTTGTTCAAAATCTGTAGCTGCTCAGAGTGCAATGAATCGGATCTCACCTACTCTGGGAGGTGGAATCGCAGGCAGAAGACCTGCTCCAAATGGTTTAGATCCCCAGGGCTGCCACTGAGGATCCAGTGAGCTTGGGCCAAGACCACTCTCCTGGGCTTTGGGATCTTCACCTGCAGAATAGGGGGATTCACTGGCAGATCTCTGAGTTTCATTTCTTAGATGTCATCTTATTCAGGTTGCTGCTAAAGGCACTCTAAAATGTCAGGAAGGAAAAAAAAAACCCAGAATGCAAATCAGCAGACCTGCCCTTTTGTTTAACCTCATTGGATCTCAGTCTTTTCACCTGAACAATGGAAATTCAATTATCTTCCAGCACTAAGGCTCCCTATTTTCGGAGGGGAAATGCAGCTTGGTGCCATAGGAAGGGCACTGAATTTGGACTCAGGCTCGTGAGTCACATCTGGACTCTGACACCTACTGCCTGTGTCCCTTTGGACAAGTCCCTCAGTCTCCTCTTCTGTCTTAGACGGCCTCTCAGATGCTTTCTCCCTCCAGATCTATCATCTCATCGTCTTCCTTGGAAAGTTGGATCCGCCGCCCCCACAGACAACCTTGGGCCCCATTGCCCAGGTAGGGCAGGTAATGGTCCAAACACTGGTATGAAATTTAAGTTGAGTCTTTGTTCTCAGCTGGGGCTGCCAGAAGCTCGAGCGAAGGAATAGACCGTCCGTCTAGTGGCTAGCTCTCCTTCAGAGCAGAGTCCCTGGGATTTCTAAAACCTCCATCCCTCTAGTGCCTGCTCTTGGCATATTTTAAAGTAAATACTCGCCCAGCCACGTGACGTTAGGTGGCGTGTGGATGTGTGCACTGCCCGGGGACTAGCATCCAATTTAGACAAGGTGTTGTTGGCAGAACACAGATAAATCCTCACTGCTTGACTTTCAAGTGTGAAATCTTGCAGTCCTATTTGGAACTTGCCCTTCTTAACAATCATCTGGCTTACAGACTCCTGGAAAGGTGAGAATGATTGAAGGTTGAGAGGGAGGATTGTAGGTTAATCACAAGAACAGAGCCACCGTGAAGGCTTCTGGGGGCATTGACAGAGAAGGCACCATTCTCTCTTTAAGCTTTTTCCCTTTTGCCAAGCAGGCTTTTTATAAAATTAGATCTGCCTGCGTTCCTTTCCTATTTCTGACCTCCACCTGGGTGCTTGGGTATTAGAGAAGGGGACTGACTGTTGGTGAGGGCCATTTGTTCACCTGTTCTTGAAAAGGACTCGCTTCCAACTTCTCTTTCGGGAAAGCTTCACTTTAGTCTTCTCCAGAATAACCAAGAACCGAGAAGGTGAACCCCCAGTAAACTCTAGACACGCAAGGCAGAATTAGCCTCTTTAAACAATGTAGAAACGCCTTACCTTCAAAACCAATTTGTCTTCTTCATTGGCAGGTTTCACCCTTGGGTATGGTAGTTATGGTGGAAACTCTCTATTACTTAGATGGAACCTTAGACCAAAGACAGACTACATGGCTACTTCTAGGGGAAAGACCCATAATTTGCTGAAAAGAAAAAAAAAAGAGACATGGATATGTAAAATTATTTTGTTTCTTGAATGATGTGATGGATGTGGCTACATAAAATGTGCTTTATTAAGAAGGCTCTGTTTGACCAGTTCCAATGATTTTGCAATGAAAACAATCAGCTGCACGCAGAGAGGACTGTGGGAACTGAATGTGGTTCACAACATAACATTTTTACTCTTTTTCTTGTTGTTTGCTTGCATTTCTTTTTCATTTTTTCCTGTTTGAACTGATTTTTCTTGTGCAGCAAAATACTTGCATAAAGATGTATGCATATATTGGATTTTACATATATTTCTCCCATGTTTAACATATATTAAACTACTTGCCATCTAGGGGAAGACATGGGGGAAGGGGGGAATTGGAACACAAGATTTTGCAAGGATTAATGTTGAAGAATTATCCATGCATATGCTTTGAAAAATAAAAAGCTTTAATTTAAAAAAGTTTAATTGTGTGTTCATTCTTCCTATAAATCCTAGAATTATCCATCAAAAAGAGCAATGGATAAATCCTTTGGGAATATTGTTCTTCCAATTCCTCTTTATTAATTTTGTTGTTTGTTTGTTTTTGTTTTGTTTTGTTTTGTTTTGCTTTTGTTTTGTTTTGTTTTTAATGAGTAGAACATTTGCCTTTCTCTTGGGATCAGAGAGCAGCAGTCCTCCTAGGGGTGAATGGATGAGCAGTAGGATCCTCATTCTTCCAGGCTTCCAGGATGGAATCCGGAGCTAACTTGAACTCTTCCTTTTTTCTTCATTCCCTAAATCCAATCCACCTTGAAGATCTGTTGTTGTTTTTTTCTTCCCTGAAAATGTCTCGTGGAGTCATTCCTTCCTCCTTATCTCAACAGTCATTATCCTTAACAAGATCACTCTGGTCCTTCTTCTTGCCTCCATTTCCTTTCCTTCTCTACTCTTCCTTATACACTAAAGCCATCAGCTTCTAATTGAATCCAACGGTACTTCAAAGGAGCCTGCGTCCCATCAACATGAGCACTTAGCATCTTCTTGCCTTTCCCCTAACTCACTATAATAAGGCTCCTGACTAGTTCTCCCTGCAATGGGTCTCTTCCTGCTGCCCTCCCCCTTCCATACGGCTGTTTTATTCCAGTTACATGCCGGTTATATTCTTAAGGCATGGCTATGATCATGTCGCTGCCCTGACCAATTAACTCCCAAGGCTCCATTGGACCTCTATGATCAAATCCAAGCTCCTCTCTTTGCTGTTTCAAAGTCCTTCCAAGCTGGATCCGGGGGATCTTTTAAGCATCACTTCACCTCCTTACTCCCCCTCCCTTCCTCTCTTCTAGCCTCAATGGTCTCCTCACTATTTTGAGAATTTGGTCTCTCACCTTTGTGACTTCTCACAGCCTTTCTCCCCTTCCTGGTAAACTCTCTCCTGCAATCTCTTCCACCTTTCAAATCCAGGTGAAGTGATTCATCCTCCACAGTCGCAGCACTGTATCCTCAACCCCCAAAGCCGCCAAATCTCCTTGTATCTCTTTTCTTTTTTGCTAGATCTGTTATTTCAGCTATGTGGGGAACCCCTCTTACACGTGCAGGGAAGTTCAGGGTGTGCAATGTGGAGCTATAGAGAGTCCTCTGAGAGGCTGGAGAGTTTTAAAAGTCTTAAAACATAAATGTGCCCTAATTAACGTAAATGAGGATCTTGTCCTCCCAACTGGAGTGCACCTGGCATCTATCTTTTTCCTCCATAGCAGTCCTTCTAGAGATGAGCCCGAGACAACACAAAGCTCATTTCACACAATGTTAGGCTGAGAAACAGCTTCAAAACTCAATGACTCCGAAGGAGTCGGGCTGATGACTTTGCACAACCCTGCCTCACTTAGACCCAATTTCTGTACCAGTCAAAATATAGCCCTTAATATCTCTGGGCCTCTGTAACATGAGCTAAAGAAGAAAATGGCCAACTGTTTCAGAATCTTTGTCAAGAAAACCCTAAATGGGAACACAAAGACTCAGACACAACTGAAAAATAAGTGAACAGCAACAAATTGAGTGTTAATATGGAAATGAGTATTAGCAGTTAAAGAGATGACCCCCTCACCTACACTGCATATCGAAGATAAGAGGTCATATTAAAAGGATAATAATCATAACAATAATGATAACTACCATATAGAGAGCATTTTAGGATTTGCAAAGTGCTTTACAAAAATCATATCACTTTATCCTTACACAATATAAAATGGGCTTGCCAGCTTTGACAGTGCTTGCACCACAGGGTTAGTAGGAGGGTAGATCTGCACAAAACCACTTTGTGAACCCCTGAGTCCCAGGACAAAGGAGCTACTGAGGTAACAAGTCACAGTGGATAGGATCAAGAAGGCCTGGGCTTATTCTCCAATTGATAAGTGGAAAAAGGATAGGAACAGACAATTTTCAAAGAAAACTATTTCTAGTCATCTGAAAAAATCATTATTGATCAGAAAATACAAATTAAGACAACTCTGAGATACCACTACACACCTCTCAGATTCACTAAGATGACAGGAAAAGATAATGATGAATATTGGAGGGGATGTAGGACAACTGGGACACTGATACATTGTTGGTGGAGTTGTTTATGGATCTAACCATTCTGGAGAGCAATTTGGAACTATGCCCAAAGGGCTATCAAACTGTGCAAACCCTTTGACCCGGCAGTGTTTCTACTGGGCCCATATCCCAAAGAGATCTTAAAGGAGGTAAAGGGACCCGCATGTGCACAAATGTTTGTGGCAGCCCTTTTTGTAGTGGCAAGAAACTGGAAACTGAATGGATGCCTTTCAGATAGAGAATGGTTGAATAAACTAGGCATATGAATGTCACGGAATATTGTTGTTCTGTAAGAAATGACCAGCAGGATGATTTCAGAGAGCCCTAGAGAGACTTACATGAACTAATGCTGAGTGAAATGAGAGGAACCAGATCACTGTATGGGCAACAACAAGATTATACAATGATCAATTCTGACAGATATGGCTCTTTTCAATAGTGAGGTGATTCAGGCCAGTTCCAATAGTCTTGTGATGAAGAGAGCTATATGTACCCAGAGAAGACTGTGGGAACAGCATTTTTACCTTTTTGTTGTTGTATGCTTGCTTTTTGTTTTCTTTTTCATTTTTTTCCCTTTTTGATCTGATTTTTCTTGTGCAGCATGATATTTGTGGAAATATGTATAGAAGAATTGCACATGGATTATTTGCTGTTTAGGGGAGGGAATAGGGGAAGGGAGAAATAAAAATTTGGAACACAAGGTTTTGCCAGGGTGAATGCTGAAAACTATCTTTGAATATATTTTGCAAATAAAATGCTATTATTTAAAAAAAATAAAAGTACTATTCACAAAAAAAGAGGAGGGCGTTATTCCCACTACAATAGATGCAGATGAAAAAGACAAAAGTTAAATGACTAGGCTGGGGTCACATAGCCAGGAAATGCTTGAGAGTAAATTTAAACTCCATTTTTCCTGATTCTAGATGGAGCACTTCATGCATTGTCCCACCTGGTTGCTTCAAATTAGGAAATATCCCTTAAATCAGGAAGAAAATTCCAATCCTTTGTACTATATATATATACATACACACACGCACACACAATCTCCTTTTGTGAGAGGCTTGCCGACTGGGTAGGTGCGTAAAAGCCATGGCCGGCAGATTCGGTGGACAGCTTTGTTTCTGGAAGTGATTGGCCACGGAAGGCTGTGCACATGGCCAGGCTCAACTATGAGAGAACACTGGACCCCGAATCCCACATCCGGCCACTGAGATTGCCAGCTTCTCGGTGTGTGTCTGAGCGGCTGCTGATTAGATAGCCCTGATTTCTGGGGACATCGTTTCAAAATACTGCTTCTGTTGAAGCGACAAGTTTGAAGGCCTTTGTGCATTGAGGGCCTTCTCATCTTTCTTCATTTTCCCGGCTCTCTTGTCTTTGCTCTTATTTTTCATCCAGCCCTGGTAGTCCAGGAACCCTGAGCACGTTATGCGCTGTCATTCTGAAGGTATTTTCCTCTTCCGCTAAGTGCCGGCTTTTTCTTGGTGAGTCATCACGTCGCCCATCACCCTTCCCAATGGCTTCCTCACTTTGCCTTCCAATGCCGTTGCCTCTGCTCGATATTCTCAGCAGCCCTAGTATTAGAGAACAATTAATGACATCAGCCTGCCGCTCACATTTTGAACAATTTCTATTACAGCGAATAAGCCCGCTGAAAATGGGAAAGCCAGACAGGTGCCATCTCCCCCAAGAAATGGCCCTGCAGGCGTCCTTGCTTTAAGGGACACAAAAGGGGCCCCCAGTTTCCTAAAAGACTGTGACTAAAAAATAAAAAATAGAATTGTTGAAAAACATGCTTTGCCCTCTCATAGGAATTAGAACTTCTAGATCAATCCACCAAACCCTCTCATTTTACAGATGAGGAAACTGAGACCAGAGGCGTTAAGCGACTTCAGCTATTTTTGCTTTTGGAGCAGGATAGTATCCTCTTCCTGTCCCACTTCCTAGCTGTGTGACTGTGAACAAGTCGTTTCAGGGGCCCAACCCTTACTTTCCTCTTCTATAAATAAAAAAAAAAATCAAATAAAATAAATAAAAATAGATAAATTTAAAAATCTACAAATAAATAAAAATAAATAAACCATATGTTGTTTATTTGGGAACTCCATACAATATCATGAGTAAAGCCGGTGGTATACAAACCGTAAGGCAGTAAGGAAATGGAAGCTATTGTTATGATTCCTCAACGCCGGGACCCGTTGTTCCTCCTTTGGATTAGCAATAGAAGCATTTTGGTTTGGATGATTGAGTTATTTTTGAATTCTACTTATGAATACTAAATTGAATCCTGCATTATGAAATCCATTTTAACTTTTATGGACATCTCTGCCTTCTCTAGGGGCTTCTTTCAGCGTTAGGTTTATTGGGAAAGCAGCATTTACTCCTCGCAATGAGGCCCACGGCACTGGCGCATGATAACCAAGAAAATAAGCAACAGAATTCACGTTTATTTTGTAAAAATAGGATCGACTTCCTTGATTTCCTTAAAATAATCGAAAAGCGCCCGAGTTGGCGACATCCTGGGGAAAGCGGAGAGAAGCCTGAGAATCTCATCAAAACATTCCCATCCTTGAAAGCTCTTCATAATCTGACCTTTGCCTGATATTTCCTACCCGAGAAATCCTTTCGCAAAGGCAAAAGTTTCAAATGGGACATTACAGGTCTGGAGGATTTCTGGGACAGAAAATTGCATTTCCAGCGAGAGAGCTTCGCTGGCTAAGGTGGCACTGGGGAGTCTCCATGACCCTCTCGGTTTGTGCTTCAGTCGTCAAAGTTTGACTCCATTTGGTTCTTGGAACAATTCAAAAAAGGCTACTTTCATAAACAGTTTCATAAACGACAGCATATCTAATTCTTTGCCTTTTGAGCACTGAGCTGAATACAGTGCTAGTGGTCTACTGAGAATTTCTCGAAGACATAAAACAATCTAGTAGGTAAGTTACCAAGCTGTTGACATAGGGAATGAAAATGGAAATTCTGTAGTCGTCTCTTAGATCCCCCGTTTTATACCATGCTTTGCCTGATGTGGGCTGATTGGTGCAGTATATCTTGATGTTAGTATCCCATTTCAGAAATGTTCTGACATTATCTATTTGGCAGTTTGAAAAATAGTATAAAACTCCCAGTGCATTTGAGCCCACGTTCCAACGGGCGGCAATCGCAATCTCCATTTCTACTGATGCAAGGCGCCGGGCTGAACCGAATTCTAGGAGCTTCAGTCCGGAGTTGATGGGAGACTGAAAGTCTTTCTGCGTCTAACAAGGTTAGGAAAAACTGGCTTTTTTCCCCGGCTCTGTTCTGAAATGAGTTGGCAGTGGATTCAGAAGCTCTCTCAAGGAACAAACATATCAGCGCAAAAAGGGGCAGAAAGCAATTTTTTTTTTTCCCACGGTGGCGTGAACTGAGAAAAAGGAAATGAAACACCAAGGAGGCGGAAGGCATGATTTCATAAATATTTGATGGTCGGAACCAGAGGCAGCTCACTAGAGAGCTGACCTGGAAGCCGGCAAGCCCTGGATTCCGGTCCTGGCCCTGCCATGCATTGACTGTGTGATCCTGGGCAAGTCATTTAACCTTTAAGGGCATTGAGAAAGTCTGCAGGTTTGAAGTTGCAGAGAACGTGCGACCTGCCCCACCAAGGGAAGATTCTTCCCCTGAGAGTTTCCCATTGCGATGAAATTACCGGACGGTCCTCTATCCCTTGGCTGCCATTAGGAATAACGCCCTGCGCTGCTAGCGCAGATGTCTGGGAGGGAGGCCGAAGCGATGGCCATGAGGACTTCAGAGAGCCGCCGTGGCAAGGTCTGAGAGAGACTGAAATCACGAGCCCCAACCCCAGGGAAAAGGAAGCCCAGAGGGAGCTCGGTTCTGGTGAGACGTCCCGAGCTTGGGAGGTGGGGATGGAGCCCAGAGCCCTGGTCTCCACCGAGAGCTAGAGATCCCAGGAGCAGAACGGCACCTGTCAGGTGTGGGGGCCACAGCCACCAAGCTGGTCCATATTTCCTTGTTTCTATGGGCACGGGTAATTAAGAAATTAATTTAGTGTGAAACAAGAAAAGGTATCAATATCTGTAAACAAAAGGGAGTCAGCCTATTCTGAATGGACTATCACACACCTGGATCTCAGCTTGAACTCTCCAACATGAAAGCATTGACCCTAAAGAACTCTTGAATTGATATCACACAATTAATATTGATTAAGCACCTACTATGTGCAAAGCACAGTGCTAAGCCCCTGGAAAATAAGAGCCTCTGTCCTCATGGAGTTCCCAGTCCATCATCAATAAATGGAGTCACTTACATGGGCTCACAGAGCAGTACCTGTCAGAACTGGGTCTCAAATTCAGTCTTGACTCCATAGCAGGTGATGGAGTGTACTAAGTCTAGAATCAGGAAGATGGGGCTGCAAATTTCTCTTCGGATCCTGACTAATTGGTGAGTCTGCCCTCCCTCTTCCTCATCTGGAAAATGGAGGGACAGACTATGATCTCTGCGGCCCCTCCCGGCCCTAAATTTGTGACCCTCCAAGACCACATATTGCTACACATAGATGCTGGGCATTATAATGGTGACCAAGGAGCTCTGGGCTTTTTTGGAGGCAGATGGAAGAGAGCCAGTGGGGAGAGGCACTCTCTGAAGATGCTGCAGGAGAGGATAGAGGGTCCAGGGAGGAGGAGGAGCCTCCACAATCGCCTTCTCAGAGGCAGGAGCTAAAGAGGAGAGGATGTGACGGTCCTAAAGTCTGAGCTGGGGGTAGTCCAGGGCATCGATGTGAGCTTGAAGCAAGGAGAAGCTGTGGGGGCTTGAGGAAAGCAGAAAATCTGCAGCAATCATTGTCTCCAATGGACTAATCAGGGAATGAGCAAAGAGATGGTTGGATAAGGCAGCAAGCCCTGGAGGAGTATTCAAAGCTTCCTCCCCCCCATTGAACCCAACAAGTGGACTTCCACATTTGTTTCCATCACTTAAGGGTAGGAGGACCCAGAAGGACACCAGTGTCTTCCATGTTGAAATCCTAGAAGTCGAGGTCCCCTAGCCGAGCTCCCCATTTTATAGGGAAGGAAGCAGTCTAAGGCCCAGAGTATGGGACAAGATTTGGATCTCAGCCCTTGACTGAACATCCAGCCACGATGTCCTCCGCCTCGTTAAGAAATAGGACACATGTTTCCAATCCCTGACATTGTCAAGTGGCGCAAATAAAATTGGATTTCACAAGATCTAACAAATTCCAGGGAAGCCATCACTGTTCTTACTTCCCCAGACCATGCAAGACAAGTGTTTAATCAGCAGCCGACTCTGCAATCTCTGGAGTTGGTTTAAACAAAGTCAGCAACTCTGATTCTCTTATTTGAAGAATAAATAGCAGGATAAAACACCTAAGCTCTAAAAACACACGATCATAAAACCTGACCAAAAGATTTGAAATTCAGCAGTTCAAAATTCTGACATTCAACACCCTAGTCGGTCTCATCTTGCCTTCTCTCTGTCTCTCTCTGTGTCTGTCTGCCTGTCTCTCTGACTGTCTGTCTGCCTGTCTGCCTGTCTGTCTCTCTCTTCTCTCTCCTCCCTGTCTCTTTGTTTCTGTCTCTCTCTGTCTCTGTTTCTCTCTCTATCTCTGTCTCTGTCCCTCTCTCTGTGTGTCTCTCTGTCTGCCTGTCTTTTCTCTCTCCTCCCTGTCTCTTTGTTTCTCTCTGTCTCTTTGTCTCTCTGTCTCTTTGTCTGTCATTCTCTCTCTCTCTTTCTCTCTCTCTTTCTCTCCCTCTCTCTGTCTCTCTGTCCCTCTCTCTTTGTCTCTCTCTGCCTCTCTCCCCCTCTGTCTCTCTGGCTCCATCTCTCTTTATCTCTGTCTCTCTCAATCTCTCTCTCTGTCTGTTTTCTCTTTCTGCATTCTGTCTCTCCCCACCTCTCACCCTCCTTTCTTGTCTTTTTCTATATTACAGTTCTCTTCTCCTTGCCAAGACTCTCTTAAAGACTTCCCTGTTACAATCAAGTGCTATTCACTTCATCTTATTACTTTTCTCTGCTTTTCTAGCCTCTCTGTATTTATTACAAGTGCTGTAACTTAATTTAGTTTCCAACTCTTAATATTAAAAAAAATTCACAGTCACCATATATTCACTAACCATCAGCCCCGTGAAGGTATCTTTGCTCTGCAGCCCAGCTACAAAAAAAAATAATATACTCCTTGAGGGGAAACTTACTAGTGCAGTGGATAGAGTGCCAGCCCTGAAGTCAGGAGGACCTGAGTTCAAAGTTGACCTCAGTCACAAAACAGTTCCTGGCTGTGTGACCCTGGGCAAGTAGTCACTTAGCCTCAATTGCCTCCCCAAAAATAGATAGATAGATAGATAGATAGACAGATAGACAGACAGACAGATAGTCCTTGCCTTGAGGGCTCTCAAAGTCCATTGGAATTAATCAACAAGCATTTCCTAAGTACTTACTATGTTCCAGAAACTGTGCCAGGGACTGAGGACACAAAGACAAATGAAATGGCTCCTGCCCTCCAGAAGTTGACATTCATTTGGGGAGACAGTAGAGACACAAACAAGGACATAGCAAAATGGATATAAAAGGGAATGGCAGGTGGGGAGGGGTCAGCAAGGCTTCAGGTAGAAAGCTATGATTGAGCCAAGCTTGAAGGACTCAAAAGAGCTTGAAGACCCTTTTCCTTTGTCCGGTGATTATTTTGGTGACTCTAAGGACATGCTATCGTTCTCCTTCCTTCCCTACCCCACTGCCGTGTGTGTCTTAATTCTCATTTGAGGTCTTCTGGTCAGAAGTTTTAAAAAATGAAAAATCACAAGCTCAACATCAAAATCCTCACCTCCAAAGAAAGAAAGGAAGGAAGGAAGGGAAGGAAGGAAGGGAAGGAAGGAAGGAAAGAAGGAAGGAAGGAAGGAAAGGAAGGAAGGAAGGAAGGGAAGGAAGGAAGGAAGGAAAGAAGGAAGGAAGGAAGGGAAAGGGAGAGAAGGAAGGGAGGGAGGGAGGGAGAGAAGGCATGAAGAAGACAGATGCAAGGATGAGGATAAGCCAGATAAACACAAGTTAGAAACTGAGTGTAGGTAAGTCCAACAGAAAAGTATCCGAGATTCAGGGCAGAAAGATAATTTCCTCAGAGATGACTCTTCTGGTAAGATAAACTAAGGGTTATAAGGGACGAGGCTTGTGGACCGTGCCTTGAACAAAAGGATGGGTTTCAGGAAGAGAAAATGGCAGGAAGACCATTTGGATCAGGCTTGAGGAACAGCACCTGCAAAGTCCTGGAGACAGGAAAGGACGGAACAAGAATGGAGGAGCTGGGATTTGTCCATCCTGGTGCCATGAAGATAGCCTCAGGGTGGCTGAGACTGAGGTTTGTGGCAAGCTGTAAAATGAACAAATTCTAGTCCCAGATAAATAAGGACCAGGAAAGGGGGTGTAGCAATGGAAGGAGGGCCTCGGGTTGATTGATGGCTGCCCTCTCCATGGTTCTGATTGCTCACCAAAGATCACATTGGGCGGCTCATCAGGGACAATTATCACACAGTAAATGTCCCATTCTATTCAGGCGTCTTTCTCATTGGACCAATGAGAGGATTCCCCTCACTGTCCTGCCCTGTACCAGAAACCAAGCCAGGCTGGTTCTCAGCAGTCCCCGGAGCTAGGGGAAGTCACCAAAGAAACCAGGGTGGGTTTGAAGCAGGACCCAGATGCACAAAACCAGACACTGAGCCGGGAGCCAGACTTCTGGAGACTTGGCTGGCCCTGAGGGATGGGGAGGCGAGCTGGTGGGAGCATCTTCTCCATCTGCTTCTCCAGCATTCTGCCCTTGGACTTCCTCTTCAGCCTGCTCCCGGGTGTTCCTCCTCTTGACTCAGCCCCACTGCTAAGGCTGAGAGTGGAGGCAGCTGCCTTCCCCATATGTGTGTTTATGTGTATACATTAGGTATACAGTCACCATATGTCTCAGATTTGCTGGCCTAATTCTAATTTAAAATATTCTGCCCCATCCACAAGTCAGAAAACAGAATTTATCGTCAGACCATATGTCCTGATTTGGAAGTTGGAAGATTTGGTCACGGTGAGGATCCTGGACTCCTAAAGCTTACGTGAAGGAAACAGTCTTGGGTTCAGGCTAAGAAGGAACCGCCCTGTGGGCCATCAGTCTGCCATCTAGGCTCTCTACCTGGAGACCGGCTCCTCATTGCAAATTGTGAGCCAGCTCTTCTGATGACTTGTCTCGTCCCTGTTTCCCCCTATTGCCCTTGTATTTCCCATTCCTTTGTAGGAATGAAATCCCTTTTCCTTTGTCCGGTGATTATTTTGGTGACTCTAAGGACATGCTATCGTTCTCCTTCCTTCCCTACCCCACTGCCGTGTGTGTCTTAATTCTCATTTGAGGTCTTCTGGTCAGAAGTTTTAAAAAATGAAAAATCACAAGCTCAACATCAAAATCCTCACCTCTAAAAACATTTCCAAATCCTAAAAAGGTGTGTGGCTTCCCAGCATGCCCTCCCCTGCAGATCCCCAGGAGCAGGATGCCCAAGGCTTTCCATCATTCATCAAGGACCAACAATGGGCTTCTCCCCAAGCTTCTCCCCAAAGAGATCAGAAGCACTTGGTTTAAAATCTACCCTAATATGACTCATTAAGGTATCTCCTAGCACACTTACACATCCCCTCCCCACCACAAGCCAGTGCTTATATGTCTGCAGAGATGTTTGTTCTGATTAGGTGTGAAGCTTGAAGGCTGCCTTTTGTTTCCTGCTCTGCATCATCCCCCAGTTTGTGAAGGAATATTTTCATAAGGAAGGCCCAGAAAAATAAACTTTATTCAAAATTCAAAAGTCGCATTCAATTCAATAAAGCTTTAATTGGGGGGGGCTTAAATTTGAGGCTTCCCCTTGTTGTCATCCTGTGGATTGTATCCGTTTGTAATATGTCTGTTTTAATAATCCTAAAAAAAATTCTGGCCTCCTTTCCAGCTCTGTGGAAGTCAGATTCTTTTTTTCTCATACTTAGAAAGATATGAGTTATTAGTGATTCTCAAAGTTTCTTTAAATTATGCTTGCCCTCTCCTTCAGCTCTATCCCTTTTTTTTCAACCTAATGAGAATATTTTTCCAGTTATATACTTTTCTGGGTTTATTTTTCCATTTCCTTTGTAGTCTCTGGAATTCTAATGTCTAGTGAAATAATCCTATTTTTCACCGCATTAGGTGTTTTATTTGCATTTTTTTCTGGGTATTTCTGAACTCTTCTGATTATTATTCTCAGGTTTTGAGATTTCGTGGTCATACTCAGTGCCTCATCTATTGCAGCTTCTCATTTTCATCATTTTTATTTTTCCCCTAGGTTCTAACATGCTCATTAGCGTGTTAATATATTTAGAGGGGAACCCTGATTTCCTTGTTTATGACTGGGGTAACTATTACCTAGGACAGGCAACACTAACTGGGGCAAACTACCCAAGATCTCCTTTGTATTTCATGATGTAAAAATGACACAAGATGTAGTTAACTTTAAACAAAGACATGGAAAGTTGGGCTTGGGGATGAAAATCCATTATTCTAATGATTCAGAAGATAAAGTATTACTTTGGAGGTCATCTGGGATGGTCCATGGGACCTCTTGATGTTTGTTCTCTGCCAGAGATCCCTGTGACGTTCCCTTCCAAGGAACATGGCAGAAGGAAGGTTGCACTAAATTATTTCCCCTCCCCAGGGAAAAAGAGAGTGGGAACCTGTGAGAGACTGGCCTGAACTGGACAAAGGGAAGAGGAAGGGCAAGATGGGCTGAAGCCCCTTGGTCCCACTAGCACTTAAACCCCAGTCTTGCTCCACTCTTCTCAAGCAGGGTCTTAGCTCCTGTTTGCTGCTCTTGCCACCTGTCTGCTAGGGACCCCAGGGGCTAAAGTTCCCATCATCTACATTTCTGGCCCTGGGACAAAGCCCCCTCCACCCTTCACTAGTGATAGGTCTGATGCTGAGGATTTCTTCTGGGATTCCTTTTGGCGATGTTTGAATGCTTTTTTTTCCCTGATGTTTTGTCTCTGTTTTGTTACATCACTGAGAAGATTTTCTTTTATTTGTTCATTTATTTCTTGAAACTTTTCTCCTTTAATTTTTTTGAAAGTTTCTATTAATTTTATTCTTTGAGATTTGGGGATTTTTAGACTGTTTCTGAGGAACCTCTTGCTTAGTCGTCTTCCAAGAAGTCTCTCAATATAATCCTTTTCTTTTCTGAGTGCCTACTATGCGCCCCGCATTGTTTGGGGAGTTGCAGAAAATAAAAACAACGCCAACAACACTGTCTCTCCTTTCCAGGAGCTGGAGACAGATAATATTTAGTCCAATTGGAAGGGATGCTAGCAGCACAGAAGCTGTTAAAAAAGATTTATGTGGTTGCAAACTATCAAATGACATTCATTTACTTACCAGATTCTATTATAATCAACATGGGGGAAACAAGACTTAAATACATGCAACAAATTTGGAACAACAAAAGACAGATCCAAAATTAAATTCTAAGATGTGCCATGTTAGCAATATACAGCTCTGTGGGAGGCAGCAAAGTGTGAGGGCAAAAACTTGGTGGGGAGTGCGAGAACACCGGAACCTGGATGGAAAGCTGGAAGAGGCCTTCCCCTGGGGCCCCTGGGGGCCGTGGAGTCCAATTCTTTCATTTGACAGGTGAGGAAACTGAGTCTCTCAGCAGTGATTTAGCCAAAGACTCACAGCCGGCTCAGTGCCTGAGGCCGGATGACTCCATGCTGGACTCCACCCAATAGGTCAGTCTTAGTTTGGCCACTAAATTACCAATTACTGCATCTTTTTTAACTTTTACTCTCTAAGCCTGACTTGAACCCAACTCCTGACTCTAACCCCAATCTTAAATGGCTCTGGAAGGGAAAGTGAGGCTGGTGAACTTGCACAGCCTCCCTCACTTCAATCCAATTCACTTGCATGTCACCTCCCTGATGTCGAGGTCCTTTTTGAGAATGAAGGACAAGTGACAACAGCCTTCTATCCATAAGACTTGATGGTGCTGGATTTTTTTTTAAATAAAGGTAGGAGGATAAAGTAGATGATTTCTAAGTTCCTCTCCAGCTGCGACATCCTGTGGTTCTAAGTCAGACAAGGAAAGCTAAATTAAGGCTATTAATGGTGGTTCATGAAGAAATTGGAAGTTCAGATGGTTTTTAAAGAATATCCATCTATTTACCCACTCACCCATCCATCCTTCCATCCATCCATCCATCCCCCCATTCATCCATCTACCCACCTATCTATCATCCCCCCATTCATCATTCCTCCATTCATCCATTTACCCACCCACCCAACCATCCACTCCTTTAGCCATCTATCCACCCACCCAACCATCCACCCTTCTAACTATCCCCCCACCCATCCATCCATCCATCCATCCATCCATCCATCCATCCATCCTTCCAACAAAAATGTGATGTGGAAAGAGCTCCCAGTCAGAATTGAGTCCTGGTTCTAAAGCTTCCTAGCTTTGTGACTAGGCCAGAATTTTCTCATCCATGAAAATGGCGGATCAAATGAGATGATCTCTAAGGTACTCTATCATTAGAAATCCTATGATATTTTAGGCAAACAAGTAAAATTTGTGTTGACCAGAGTGTATAAAAGTCAACAATTTTATTCTTGGTTAATATGCATAATAAAGGGAGGAGTGTAGGTCCTTTTGTTCTTGCCCAGGTTCATTTTCATGTTGATCAGGGAGCATCTTGGGAACTCAGATGAACCTTGTTACCTCCCCTCCCCACATAGTTCTTATGATTCTTTTTTGGAGGGGTGGCTCGGGGGAAGGTGATCCCTGAAACAGATTTGGGAGATATAGAAGGTAATCAAAAGGAATTATTTAAATGCAAGTAAGGTAAGTGTTTGGGACCAGGCATGGACAGTCAGAATCAGGAGAACGGCCATCCAAAGAGCAGGCTCTTTATTAGCCGGTAGCTTCAGCTGGCTCCCTGGCTGGTTTGGTAGCTCGTGGCTCTTGGCTGGACATTAAGAAGACAGACTCCGGCCATTGAAGCCCAACATGTGGCAGAAGCAGGTAGCAGATGGCCATAGAGAGCTGAACAACCCCCCCCCAAGGAGCAGCCGCTCCATAACCATGAGGTCCCAGCACCCAGAGTCCCACCAGAGATGAGGCAAACCGAATGCGAGGTAGTCCCACCTGGCCCTCTCTCCCAAAACTTTGTCCTTCTGAATTTCCCTCATTGCCCGGGAGGGCACCAGCACCCTCCCCATAACCCTGACCCGCAACCTCAGGGTTATCATAGTCCAATCTTGTCATTGTCAGCATCCCCTCCCCTCCATTCAGCCTCACCCTAATTCAGGTCCTTATCACCTCTTACCTGGGCTACAGTCTCCCCAAGTCCCTCAGTCTTTCCTTCAGCCGACAAGGTGAGTGAGCTCCAGGGGTCCTGTCCTCTGAGCCCCCCCCCCCGTGATCCCACCTGCTTGCCTTCCCCTCTGGTCCCAGAGGTTTGGGGGACTGTCCTGACCCTGAAGCTTCTTCCCCTCCAAGTTCCCCAGGGCCTATATTCTGATGGAAGTCGTGTCCAAACCTTGTCACTGTGGTCAAAAACTGTCCCCTGTGGGTAGCTCTGGGCCCTGACACACCGGTCCATGCTTGAGCTTTCTCCCAGGGACAGGTGATCCCCATGGCAACCATGACCAGGGGGTCCACAGTGCCCATGAAGCCTTCTGAGGAGAAATGTCCTTCATGAATGATCGTTAGGCAGCAGAAGGAAGCAAGCGGTAACTCCTGGGGTCCCTGGTGCATCCTGGCACCTCCCCAACCAGGGAAGCCTTCTAGCCCATGGATTAAGGCCCTCTGAGGCCTAATAGAAGGTGTGGGCACAAACTGGGCAGGATCAAGGGCATTGGTGCTTGTGCAGTAGGGAATGGATGCCCTTCCCCTTACCTCGGAGTCTTAGAGCTCCTCTGGGCCAAGGGCTGCCTCTGGGAACGCTCTAGGAGTGTGAGGGCAGCAAGTGGGGTGTAATGGGGCATGAAGGCAGATCAACTCATCTCTAGTGTTCTGTGTCCCCTCCTCTTCTAGGAAACTAGGATTAGTCATTTTCCCTATTAGGAAGCAGCTAAGTGAATGGTGGCCTTAGGGTCAGAAAGATCTGAGCTCATATTCTCCCTCAGGTACTGTATGATCTTCTGCAAGTCATTTTGTTTCAGTCTGCCTCAGTTTCCCCATATGTAAAATGGAGATCATAAAAGTCCCTACTTCACAGAGTTGCTGTAAGGATAAAATGAGATATATGTAAAGTGCTTTGCAAACCTTAAAGTATTATATCAATGTTAGCTGTTGTAATTATTGTGATGAAGATGATGGCGATGATATTGTAAAGTCCTTTAGGCCCAAGATCGTATCATTTCTGCTTCATATCACTGACCTAATCAGGCCCAAGACCTCACAGAGTATGTGCTTAAGAAATAATTTTGTGTTGAAATGAATAAATGTTTGCTAAGCTGAATTCAATTCTCTGACTGAGTTTGGGCCTTTGTGGGTATTTTGCCAGTTCCCTCCTTGACCACTTTCCCTCACTCTCCCTGCCCCCTCCCCACCCCAGGGTCCTGTAGAAGGTAAGGAGAGCTGATTTCTAAAGAGCCCTCTCTAATCTACAATAATCCACTTCCAGAGCCCTCCCAGCAGAGGTCCGAAGCTGCTGGTGTTCCAGGCTCGTTTTCTGACTTGACCCTTCAAGAAGCCCAGAATTGAGGCACAGTGCTTTGCATACAGTAGGCACTTAATGCTTGCTGAATTCAATTAATATTAGTATCCCTATTTTATAGTTGAGGAAATTGAAGTTCCAGAGGCTTACTTGGTGATTTCACAGAGCACAGAGACAGAGCTAGAAGGACCTCCACGGTTGAGAGCTCAATATCTTTGTTAGGGTGAAAGAAAAAGGCCCAGGGAGAAGTCACTGGGCCAGGATCACATGGCTTGTACATGTTCGAGCTTGTCATTTGAACCCCGGTCTGCCTGCACACTGTCCCTCAAATCCTGTGTGGCTCGAGTCAGTAAGCTCTTGGTCCTGAAGCTGCTGGACAATGGCCTCTCCAAACCCAAGCAGGCTGGTGCTCTGGAGGGAGACAGGCCATCCTCAGCCCCACCCCTGTCCGCCTCAGAGGGACCAGCCGGAACTCTTCCTGGAAGGGTCACTTCCCTAGCATGGGGGAGCCTCCAAGCACAACATGAGTAGAGGACGCACAAAAAGTGAAGAAATCCTATTGGGTCATTAAATGAAAAGGGGAGTCAAAAATAGTCCCTCCAGCTCTGGATTAGAGGGGCTGCTTCCCCCAAATATGGGAACCCCCTAAAACCAGGAGGGATGTCGGCGGCAGTTTCGTCCATCCCACATTTGTCCAGAGGCTGGGGCTTCCAAACCACATGTGTTTTTATTCACTCATTCTAATACCCCTCCATTTCCCAAAGGTGGTGTGGGCAGGAGAAGGCTTGACTCCTGGATATTGGTTCTTGGTAAATGCTCTCTGATTTCCCAACAGTAGCATGAGAAAAGGGCTTATTAAACACATTTCTTTGGTTACAAACTATTGGAAATAATCAAAAGCTCTCTAAGTCTAAGCTCTCGGATATCTCTTAATATTTAAAGAAACCAGGGAATTTAGTTAGCAAGGTTGGGGCCAATTCCTTAAAGGAACTCCGTCAAGCCCAGAGGAAATTCAGTTGGGGTCTCAAGGAAATGAGGGTTCCAGGATGGAGAGCTGGAGGGAACTGGGCAATAAGAGACCTCCAGCCTGTTAGCCTGGGCCCCAAAGTGTGCCCCCCTGTGGTGCATTCACTGAGTGACCACCAAGCCTTTGCTTGATGACCCCCTATTTGGAGACACCCAAAGCTTTGTACCAGGCAGCTCCTTCCACCGAAGGCAGGGATGCATCTCCTGACATCCTGTGCAACAACCTTGCCCACAATACTCAGGCCTTCCGGGTTCTGTCCTTTGAGCTTCACAGGAGTCCAACTCTTTCATATCATGTGGCCTTTCAAGTACCTGGAAGCTAACAGGGAGACCTGGTACAACCCTTTCTTTGCAAGGGAGGAAATGAAGGTCCCCAAACAGGAGACAGACCACAGAGGCTGTTAGTGACCAAATTAGTATTTGATTCCCAAGGACTTCTTCCCTTCAACTAGTGCCAGCTGAGGAAACAACTAGAAG
>JAJPUD010001209.1:6701-35157 GCA_023553655.1 Myrmecobius fasciatus | reverse complement strand
CTTCCTTCCTTCCTTCCTTCCTTCCTTCCTTCCTTCCTTCCTTCCTTCCTTCCTTGCTTCTTTTTTGTGTGGATGAAACTTTCTCTACACACAGAAGTGAATATAGGAATATGTTCTGAGCTGACCCTTATATTCTCTTACCTATGTGATATGCAAAGCAGGAGGAGGGCCTTGGGTGGGATCCACATGGGGAGGAGGCAGTGAGACATGCTCTGATAGCAAAACAAATTCTTTGGTTTCTGGAAATTAGGACTTTGAAAAGGAACTTGTCTCCAGTTGGCCCGGTAATGGCTGCATTAAAATACTTGGTTCACTACTTTAGGAGAGCCATGATATGGAGAAATGGATAGAAGAAAGCACTTATTAACTGCTGACTGTGCACTTGGTATGGCTAAACTCTGGATATAGCAAAACAAGCAAATGAAAGACAGTCTGCCCTCAGGGGGCTTAAATTCTAATAGAGAAGAGATCACTTTATTAGAGGGGCTGGGTGGGAAGAGTATTCTCATGGGGGGCTGGTGAGGAGTCTGCTAAGCAATGGCAAAGAAACATGGACCTGGCCAGACCAGCTCATTTAAAGGTAGGAGTTGGGAAGCTCGGAGCAGAACCCAAGATGGCACTGGGTACAAGTACTGGGTGAGCTTGGTGATGAGCAGGGCAGAAAGCATGGAACGCCCCTCACTGATGCCAGGCCCCACCTTCGGTTCCTCAGCAGGAACCCTGGGGGGCCCAAGAGTCACGCTGAAGGCACCTCAGCTGCTTGTGGTGCTTGAAGCCAGAAGCCGACTTTTACACAAGGAGTGGCCCCTGGGTCAATATGTGTATTTACAAAGAGATTTCCCGAGTCCAGCCCAGGCCAGGAGCATAGAAACCTCTTGGGTGGGGAGGATGGAGCCCACTTGCCTTGGCTCTAGAAGTTGGGGTCGGATTTTTTAACTTTGGAAATTTGCAAAGGCTACATCTGAGAAAAAATAGAAGAGAAATAACACAAGAGCTTGTTTTATTCTTTTATTGATTGTCTGAACTTAAGAGAGTTAGGGGGAAATGCTAACGCTGAAGGTTCCACTTAAAAGTGGGTTCCGTTGTGTGTACCTGGTATTATTTTCTCCCTGAGAGCCTGTGGTTAAGCACTTGACACCTCTGCTGGCCCAGTAATCCAGAGTCGGGCTTTGGGGCCTTCTTTGCTGTCTCCCTTATCCCCACATGCCATAATGCTCAAGATCTCAGTGCGGAGGTCTGAGGGGCCCCGCTGACCCCCAAATGGCTGCCCCTGGGGGCTGGGTGAGGTGGCCGGTCCAGAGAGGAAGCTCCGGCCCAACAGAGAGCGCTGGTCCTTGGAACCTCCCTTCCTCCCTCCGGCCTCGGGGCAGTCCGTGAAGAATACGGTGTCCCCAACAAATCCCAGGGGGCCCGCTTTGTGTCTGACCCCAAGCTGGGATGGAGGGGACTCCTGTGAGCTACCCACCCTCAGCCACATCCCATGAGGGGGAGATGGGGGTGTGAGGAAATCTTCAACACCGAGTCCCTGATGGTCTGGTAGGGTCGCAGCGGAGGGGGGCTCTGCCTCCCAAGCCAATCCGCTCTGTCTGGACCATGGAAGGGGAAGGGTCTTTTAGACTGGGATGGGAGGGGCCCTGGGGGCAGAGGAGGAGGAGGGGCGGGGTGGGGGCAGCAGAAGAGAGGGAGGGCCCTGAGGACCCGGTCCCTAGATGATCTCCGCGCAGCTCCGAAGGCGCGCGTGCCATATGTCGGGTCCTACAGCTGAGAGCGCTGGTACCTTTCATCTCGCCAGGTTTGTTTATTTCAGTCTGTGGGGCAGGGGGACCCCGCAGCGGCAGGCCCAGTTCTTCTGGCTTTGCCCAGGACTTTTTCCCAGCTAAGGGCATCGGTCCTTCATTGGGTCTTTGCCCGCCTAACTCTTTGGGGGAGGAAACAGCTGTGTGGCGTTCCTTGGGAAAGGCCGGTTTTGTCTAAGCAGGGCAGAACATTTGTGGGGGTTTCAAAGCCCAGGTTCTCCTTCCTTGTCTCCTGGGAAGACAGAGTCCCGTTTCGTGGGGTCTGGTGGCCCTTGGCTCTGCTTGCTCCTTGAGGCCGCCCGGATTTCTCTAGATCCTTCCTTGGGGTCCTGCGTGCTTCCTGTCTCCATTACGTTCAGAAGCCAATTGGTTCAGCCTTTCCCCTTTTCTTTCCAGATAATCCTTTTCAGAAGTAATAATGCTATGAAAATCTGAATAACAATGGGGCACTTCCCCCTCCCTGCTCTCCTTGGAGTTTAAATCAGGAACATAATTTCAAGGTCAAAATAAAGAGCATTTTAGCATTTTTCTGGAAAATTGTTTTCCAGAATGTGAATGGAGGAGCCAATCAAAATACAGTCCGTCTAGCAATCATCCCTTTCATCATTTATTTTCTTTGCCAATGTGGTGATTATGGGATTATTTTAATTGATATTTCTCGTAATGGTGATTTTAAAACATTTTTCCTATAGTTGCTGACTATTTTATCTCTAAAAACTGTTCCTATCCTTTACTCGCTTGTCCTCTAGTCTTAATTTTATATATTTGTGTCAATTCCCCTTAGGTCCTGGATATTAGACTTTATTGGAGATATTATAAAAAACAAATTTCCCCCAATTCTTCCAATTGTTGCCCCATTGATTTTTTTTTTTTTTTGGACAAAAGCTTATTGACTGGTTTTGTGTGTGTAGTTTTTTTTTTGTTTTTTTAAGATATAATCTTTTTAACGTGTGTCTCATTTAAAATTCTTCCCCTTCTGAGTGTGAAAGATATAAGCTTCCATTCTCCACTGAATTTTAAAATCTTGATTGTTCATCCATTTGGAATTTATGGTAGCACATGGTTTAAGGTGCTTCTTTCTGTGTACTTTTCCTTTTCCTTCCCCCCCCCTTTTTTTTTTAAAGTAATTGGGGATAAGAGTGAGTTGCAGAGGGACACACAGTGAGTGTTAAGCCTCTGAGATATGTGGAACTTGAATTCAAGTCCCTCTGACTCCAGAGCTGGTGCTCTACCCACTGGGCCATCTAGCTGCCCCAATCTCTTTTCTTAATTACTGTCTTGTCTAGTTTAAGCAGAACCTTGGGCAAATAAGGAATTCTTTCTTCAGTAGTTTATATCTTTATAAAAAGTGCTTTGTATTTTTTTTTCCCTGTAAGGTGGGTTAACTCCCTTTTTCCTCACATGTGAAATGGAATTGCTCTTCCAATCTCTTTCTCCCAAATCTTGTTAGAAATTTGCAGAAATGTAGAGAAGTGCTGATGATTTTGTAGCTTTGTTTTGAATTCTACCTCCATGAGAACCATGTAGATGGTTGATCCATCTAAATAGAAACCATTTGGAATTGATGTAGTTTAAGGTACCGATTTCAGTCTATTTCTAGTTCTTTCTTCAGTAGTTTGTAGCTTACCTTTACAATGTGTCTCATTTCTTGGGGCTTTCTCTCCTCATACTCCTCCTCCCACCAGTGGTAGCTCCCATCACTTGCCTCCATTGTCCCTCTCCTCAGTTGGTCATCCTTGGTTTGGTTTTTGCTCCTAAAGTACAGGTCTAACGGCGTTATTGTCCTGTGCAGAAAGCTTTGCTGCCTCCCGGCTCCCTCTGGGATGGGGAATCTTCCCGTTGGGTGTGTCCTGGACACCTTGGCCAGGGTCTGACTCAAGCTGCAGACCCCTCCTCGAGTAGATGAAGACACGTGCCAGGGATTCCAAAGGAACACAATTAAACCAAAGTATTGAAGGATGAAATTTTGTTTCCTTCCCGTAGTCAGTCAACAAGCTTTTAGGAAGCAGTTCCTCTGTGCCAGGGCCTGGGTTAAGTGCTGAGTGTACAAGCACACACACACACACACACACACACACACACACACACACACTTATTCTTGCCTTCTAGGAACATACATCCAACAAAGAAAACCACATATACATAAGTTGGTTTGTGTCAGACAAGTGTGGAGGGCAGAGGGAAGGGCTCTACAAACTGGGGGGGGGGAAGACAACACCCCTAGACTTCCCATAGGAGCAGGGATAGAGCTGAATCTGAAAGAAGCTGGGGGTGGAAGAAGTGGGAGGTGGGAAGGGAGTGTTCCTGGTATGGGAGGTGCAAAAGCCTAGAGATGGGAAATGTGGTGTGAGCAAGCCAGGCTCTGGGGCTGCCTATTAATGGAGTTCAATTCCATAAACATTGATTAAGCCCCTCCTATGTTCCCACTCTGTGCAAAAGACAGTCCCTGTCCTCCAAGAGCTCTCAGACTGATGGGGGAGACTATGTGCAAAGTAATAAATATGGATGGAGCCCAGATAAATAGGTGTTTAACAGAAGGGAGGCCCCAGAATTCAGAGGATTGGGAGAAGGCTCCCCATTGGAGGGGGGATTTTGCTTGGGACTTAGGTCATTCCTTAGAAAGGAGGAGGGAGAGCATTCCAGGCTTGGGAAGAGCTGGAGAAGGCCGCCTTGGCACAGCCATGGAGTGTTTTATTCCCGGGACAGCCAGGGCCACTGGATGGAAGAGCAAGTGGGGAGGACAAGGACTGGGGACCGGAGAGGTTGGAGAGGCCTGGAGGGCTCTGACCCCAACAGAGCATTTTGTATTTGCGTTGAGGTCTGGAAGCCTGTGGGTTTGGTGAGTAGGGGGGTGACAGACTAGGACCTGCCCCTAGGGGCCACCTGCAGGGATGCTGTGGAGGTAGCAGCTACGCCCTTTGGGGTAACCCTAACCCCGTTTGGCAAGAGCTTGGGTTTGGGGGAGGGAGGGCGAGGGGTCCAGGATGCCTCCTGGTGGGGAACCTGAGGGCCACAAGTGGGGAAAGGATGGCGGGTTTCTGGGGAAAGCTGGGGGGTCTTGGACACCTTGGGCTTAAGATGCAAGGGAGATGCAAGGCTGGCGGCAGCAGAGAGACTGGGGCAGAAGTGGGTTTGGGGATCTAGGGGGGTGCTGGGATCCCCAGGAACAGCGGACTAGAGGCCCAGGACAGGTTCCCATCCGACTGAGGATCGGGCCTAGGAGACAGGAGCAGGAGAGCCCGGGGAGGGGGTCCTGAAGCCCCCGGGAGAAGTGTCCAGGAGCCGGCGGCCACACAGTGACTTCGAGGCCACAAGGGCCTCTTGGGCTCCTCTGACCCCAGGCCTGGGGGCCCCCCTGGCGCTCCTCTTGGGCAGAGTTGTCGCCGTGACGTCCACCCTGCCTGGCCCCCCAGCCGCCGCCTCGGGGTCCCGCCCGCACCCTTCTCGCTGCCCCCTGTGGTCAGGCTGGCCCCCAGGTCCGGAAGTCTCCCTCCCGGCCCCGCCCGCAGAGAGCACCAAGCTTTGTTTGTGGCCTATTTAAGCCACGCTCTTGTGAATACTTAAGGACCCAAATCTGCGGGCGGAGGGAGGGGCCGGGGCTGGGGCTGGGGGCGGGGCAGAGCAGTGACTCCGCCTCCACGCCGGGCCTCAGGCTCGCGCCGCCTCACACGGAGCATGCGCAGGCCGAAAATGAAAGCGGCCTAGGGTTCCCGGCCCTGCCCTCGCGGCCTCTGCCCCCTCCCTCGCCCCGCCCCCGTGGCCCCACGGGACCTGTCCGGGCTTGTTCCCTGCCCGCTCCGGACACGCAGGAGATTGAGGGGAGCCTTGCTGCGTCCTGGGCCGGGGCGGGCCGGCGAGCGGTGAGTGAGGGGTCGGAGACCCCCGAGACCCCTCCCCGTGATGGGCAGACGGATGGAGCCGACAGGAGGAGCCCCCCAACCAGAGGAGGAGCCCCCCACAGCCTGAGGAGAAGCCCCAATATGTGACCCCCCACAGCCTGAGGAGAAGCCCCAATATGTGATTCCCCCACAGTCTCCTAGCACACGACCTCCCCACAGCCAGAGGAGCTCCCGGTATATGTCCCCCCTTAGCCAAAGGAGGAGCCCCCAGCATGTGACCTTGCCACAACCAGAGGAAGACCTCCCGGTGTATGACCCCTCCATGCCAGGGGGAGCCCCCAGTACATGATTCCCCACTTCTGAAGGTCAGAGGACCCTTACTATAAGACCCCTACCACATTTGAGCCGCCTGACCTGACCCACAAGGAAAAAACCCCAATACATGACGCCCCCCTAATCTGTCTCTGGCCAACAGCCAGGCAAAAGTGGGAGCCCCCCGTCTGCCGCCTCAGCCTCTTCCCTGCTGCAGGTCCCTGAAAGTTCCCCCAGGTGGTGGGGGGAGGGTCTGAGCCCGCTGGGGGGAAGCCTGGGTCGCGCCTCCTGCCCCCTTCCCCCTCCCCAGCTACTCTTGGAGGTGCCTCGGTGCCTGTCCGGGCAGTTCCTTGACTAGGAGCTCCCTGAAAGCAGGGGCCCCCGCCCTCCCTTTGTCTCCTGGTCCCCACTAATAGAGACCCCCCAACTCTGGCCCCTCCTCCTTGACTGATAGGGGCTGACCGAGCCTCTGAGACTGGGTTCTTGGATACATCGGGTATCAGGGGATCCCGGGGGGGGGGGCAGAAACTGATGTTCAGATGAATGTGGGGGGAATGGGCCCGAGGCCCTGCTGGGGGGGACGTGGCTCTGCCATAGAGAGGGGCTTTGGGGGGAGGGGCAGCAGAGGGACAGAGGCTGCACTAGGGAGACCCGGGCGGCCCTAGAGAGATGGGTGTGCGGAAGGACCAAGAGAAGTCAGGGCAGCGTCTGGGCCAGGCCCCCTGCAGAGAGGGGCACGCAGACTGGAGCCCGAAGTGGGGAGGGGGGGCCAGTCCCTTTGCAGGGGGCCTGCGCAGCCCTGGGTCCCATTCCCTCCATGGGCACCTCCTGATGCCCCACTGCATCCTGATACCCGTGCCCACCTCCAGGTGCCCTGTGCCCACTTCCTGATGCCTGCACCGCCTCCTGGCCTTCCTCTGCCCCTCCAGCCTTGCCACTGGCAGTGTTGAAGGCACTTTGGCTTCTCAGGAGCCGTCCTGGAGCTCATCTCTGCCCACAAGCCCATTTCCTAGTTGGCAGAAGGAAGGGCCCAGAGAGGAGATGAGGATCTAGGAAGGACAGGAGGACGCCCTTGGTCCAGCTGAGGAAGTGGGGGTCCAGGGAAGGCTTGAGGGGCTCAGGGCCCCCAGAGGCTGTCCGGCCCCCTTCCTCACCTAGGGCTCCGACCACTTATCACCCAGTCAGTACCAAGGCTGGGCTTGGGGTGTTCGCTTCTCTTCCCAGACCCCCGATGGCTCTCTGCCTTTTATAGATGCGGAAGACAAGGCAGAGGATGGTGAGTGGGCTTCCCCGGGTCACTCAGGGTCAGACTTCAGGGGTGTCCCCTCTCTGTGGGTCTAGGCCTGTTTCCCCTGCAGTCTCCCGGTCCCAGTGCCGCCTCCCCCTCCACCCTGCTGGTCCCCTTCATCTGTACCCCCGGCTCTCCCCACAGGAGACTGTCCCCTCGCTGTGGAATGGAGGCTTCCAGTGGAAAGTTTTCCATCCGTAGCCATTGCACCAAACTAACCCAGGGAAAGAGCAGTAGCCTGGCCTTGTGCCGGCAGCGGGGCACTGTCCCTGGAACGGCCTTTCCGGACGCTCCCCGAAAGCGGGGGCCGCGCTTGTGCACGTTGTGATTTTCTCCCCCGGACTTTGCAGTGGGGCAGGAGAGGAGTGGGTTAGTGGAGGCTTAATGTATAAATCAGCTACCTTTACTATCCTGGCATTTGTATACATTACGTCCTAATTACATCCATAAACCCTTAAAGTAAACAAACTGAAGAGGAGCAGCCTTTATGGCCTCTACCCTGGTTCCCAAGGTGCCCATAATACAGGAGAGCAGTTCTAAACTATATATTCCTCACTCGCTGGATTCATCATTTCCCGAAATCTCACAGTGGGTTTTGCTCTCAATTTTCTCAGCTCAGTAGCCGGCTTTCTGCCCCGGAAAGTGCATTTTGTATGGATCTGCAAAACTTTTCCTTGGCTGCCTCTGGAAGCGCCTCTAACCCGGCTGGCCGGATGGGGGCCGCGAGGAGGTGACGGCAGCAGGTGGGGATCTGCTTGGGGAGGGGGCGCTCTCAGAATGCCAGCCTTACTGCCTACATGCAGAAAGTCATCTCTCATGGAGGTTCAGATCCAGACAGGAAAGTCCATTTCTGGGGAGCTGTGCTCTTGTCTCACTCTCCCCCCATCCTCCCCTGGTCATTGAGACTCAGTCCGGAGGGCTTCTTTTTCAGGAAATCCCTCGGGAGATGATTTCCCTTTTTGAGAAATTTAAGTAGACCAAAAGAAACTTGATTTCCTTGGTGGGAATACTTTATACTAAAGCAGAATTACCATGAAAAAAATCCTTTTTTTTTTTTTTTTCCAATTGTTCTTCTTTTCCCCTTGGCGCCAATTAGTACTTTGTAAGCTCAAGCCACATTAATTAATAGGATATTTAGATTTATGAGTATATCAGTAATATGCATAAAATTATGACTTGACTAAGATCTGACTGAGGCATGGGGGAGGGGCAATGAAAAGAGATTTCAGTTTGATGTCCTCAGTGGGCCTCCCTTTGCTTCTCCATAAAATGAGCTGATCAGACTGCGCCGGCTTGTTCAGTGAGGGATTCACCAGCAGAGCTCCCCGAGTTAGGCCTGGGAGAGATCCTAGGGGTCACTTGGACCATTTTCTGGACGAGCACCCTAAGTAAGGCCAGGAACTTGGGGTGACTTATTTCAGGGCCGTGGGGCATAGGGGGCAGAGCTCTTGTGCTCCCTCCACAGTAGAGGGGCTGCCAGAACTCTTTAAGGGCAGCAGGTCACCTGCCCAAGGTTCCATCGACTTATGGGAGGCCAGTTTTAAAGGCCCAGAGGGGACCGGGGCCTTAGCCCTGCTCACACAGCTAGTAAGTGGTAATCTCCTTCCTTCAGTCCAGTCCTTTCCACAGATAGGCTGCAGATGAGAAAGCTGAGGCCCATAATAGCCAATATTTACGTAATACCTCCGATGATATGATCTCGTGATCCCCTTGACAATCCTAGGAAGGAGGGGCTGTTGTTACCCTCATTTTACAGCTAGGGAAACCGAGGCAGATGGCAGGTCAATGACTTGATTCCCAGCGAGGTGCTCTATGCCCCATGGTACCCCTAGCTGCTGCTGGACTGTCTGAGGCCTGACCTTCAGTGACCACAGATGGTCTTCTGGTCCCTGGGGCAGTGCCCTTCCCATGATGGGGAAGCCCCCAGTGCAAGCAAGACAGAACTGGCTCTTGGGGGAGGGGCCAGGCAGATGGTGATGGCCTCCCAGTGGGGCTGAACTTGATTATTACACAAGGAATGGATTCCTCCTTTGTCCTTGGAAGGCTTGTGTGATTGGGGGCGGAGGGAAGGGCACAGAGCAGGGAGAATGGGCCATGTGGTGGCGGGGACCTCGACCCAATGCGCCACCAGCCATGATGAAGCCTTACTGCCCTGATGTGGGCAGAGGGGTGCTGTGAGGTGGGGGTGATGTGCCCAGGGGCAGAGAGAGACAGACTTGTTGGGCATGGCCAGTGTGGGGGTGCTGATCTGGGGGCGATGTGCCCAGAGCCAGAGACTTGTTGGATGTGAAGGCTTGGGATGGTTCCTTACAGCTCTGACTGTGCCCCTGGCATCCTAGCAGGGAGGGTCCCTGGTCTTTCCCAGGAAGCACCACATGGCCCCTGACTTCTCACCTAGCTTCTTCTGAGGGGGGGGTCTCAGTCTGGCCATCAGCATTGATGCTCTGATTGGCCTTGTGGAGGCTGTCAGTGACCATGGGTGGGGGAAGCCCCGGACTTCTCTTCTGGGTGCTCATTTGCCCTCACAAGCCTGGGCAGCTGGAGTTGGGAGGACTTCAGGGTCCTTTGAGAAGTCTGGGACTTAGGATCAGCTGGAGCAACATGTCGCCTCTGCTTCAAGCTTCTGGAAATGATATAGGTAATGTGCCATTTAAATGTCCACTGTCATTTTTATTGCCAAGGCTCCCACCGAAAGTGTCCTCATGGCATACTCCTTGTTTCAAACTTCCCACTCATCCTCTAAGTGGAGGACTGGCTGAGTGCTCCTCTCCTTCAGTGGGAGGAATTCCATCTCCTTTTGGTGGGGATCACGGTAGCTGAATCCTGAAGGATGCAGTCCATCTTCAGGCAGGTGCTCTGCTGTGCTCTTGAAAGCTTCCATGCTTCTTGCTCATGCTTTTGCTTTCATCAAGGCTGCCTCCCAGCCACATGTAGATCGTTCTCATTAAATACGGGTTGCTGGTTCACAGAATTACTTTTCTAGCCTGCTAGTTTTCTGGGATGCTCTTATCATCTGGGACTGTCCCCTGGCCTTTTAGTGTCCTCCCTGAAGCAAAATAGGCTGCACACAATTCCCTTAGCCACATCTCTTTGAGCACGGATTTCCTCCAGGCCTTGTGGCTGTTCACTCCGTTAGCACACATTTATTAAGTGTGACCCAGAGCCTGGCTGGAGAACTGCTCTTGGAGCCAGCAAGATCTGGAGTCAGGTCTCACCTGTGATCTAACAGCTCTCTAAGATTGGCAGCTAGGCCACATGCTGGGTAGACTGCTGAGCTTGTAGTTGGGAAAACTTGGGTTAGAATCCTGCCAGGGCAGCTGCCAGCTGTGGGATGCTGGCAAAGTCACGGATGCCCTTTCATCCTCAGTTACTTCTTCTGTGAATGGGGAGAGGCCCTCCTCACAGAGTTGCAAGGATCAAGTGAGATACTGTATTTTAAGTGGTTTGCGCACCTTAATGTGCCGTAGAAATGCTAATATTATGGCCATCCTTGCTGCTAGCAATGATATTAGAGAGATAAAGGGAGCTTCTCCCCAAAAGCAGTCCCAGTTTGGGGGTTCTGCAGGCCCTGGACTTGGTGCTGGGGATACACTGACAAAGATTTGGGCCGCTCCAGGACTTCACTATGCAGTGAGCAGAGACCTGCGCGGATAGATTCTGAGGAAACTCAGTGCATCCCGACGCTGGGCCAAGTCCGGAGGATCCGGGCTCTGAAGCACTCTGGTTGGGGACCTGGAAAGCCAATGCTTGCAGCTCCGAGCTAGCACCGAAAGGCCTCTAGTTCTTGATTTGGGGGGACAGACTGGTGTCCCTGTTTGGCTGGGACTTCTGCCATTGGTCTCTGTGAGTATCCCCGGTCTCCTCCCCTTTGTCTTTTTGGGGTTTCTCTGTCAACTGTGATTTCTTCCCCCTCCTCCATCCCCCAGATATCTTCCTTAGTATGAGCTTCTTGAGAGAAGTCGGGGCCTTTCACTGGTCCTTGGGCATGGGGATCCGTGGTAGCTAAGCCCATTTCCCCCTTGTAGGAGGTTGAGGGCTTGGTGTCCAGCTCAAGTGTAGATTTTTGCTTGCTGTGTGACAGTGGGCAAGTCATGGAACTTCTCATTTTCCTCATCTCCCAGATGAGACATTTGAGCCAAGTGATCCATGAGGTCCCTCCCAGCTCTGGGTCATGGCAACATTCTCTACTTTACCTCTGGGTAATTCCTTCCACTGGGCTGCTCGGGCTTTGTGACCTGAATAGGGAAAGTAGAGGGAGAGGTGGGAGCAGCGGCACCAGGGGATGGGTGGGAGGTTTTAAAAACTTTCTCCGAGCCACTGAGGGAAAGTGGGCTCACAGACCTGAACGATGGGTCAGACGATAAGGCATTTTTAAGGTTATGGCAGAGAAAAATGTTAATGAAGCTGTTAACTTTTACTTCACGTCCCTCTTCTGTGCTGAAAAGGGCTCTCTGGCTCAGGCCTTACATGACAATCGCCGTCCAGGCTAAACTCCTAACCTTTAAAAAATAAGCCGTGTGCTCGTCCCCGCTGGGTTAGCCCGTCTGTCATGGCAAGGAGAGGCCTGCTCTAATTAGTACAAATCAAGTCCCATGTTAGGGGCTGCACTTGGTTTTATGTTGTGCTATTAATATTTAAAATGCAAATTTGAATTCTTTTCAGTTATCTTTTTTTTTTCTTTTTTAGCACAGCTATGTTTGTTGTTAATTCCATAGTGAGAGTCTCTAAGAATCTGATTAACCCTGAGGGTCATCTTATAATGTAATTATTAATGATTGATTCTGTTTATCCTGGAAATCAATATAGGAGGCAAAATGGTCCGGTCTATATTTGGACTCGATTTCTTCCATTCCGCAGACATGGTCCTGTGACAAAATGAATGCGCCTTTATTACCCTGAGCGCGTTGGATGAATCGGAGGTGTATGATTAGTTTCATATAATTATTGTGAGAGGTAGCGTTTCTTACATGACTTATGTTAATATGGCAAATAGTGTTAACATCTCCTGCCACTAATAGTTAGGGTGGGGATGTATAGTAATTGATCTTCCTGGGAGTGCTGCGATGGAAAAACAATTCCGGCTGTTTGAAGTATATTTTACAAGTGTGCATGGGGCCTTTGGGATGTTGTATGGAAAAACCCAATTGTACAGTTGCCATGGGAACCCAATTAGAATAGATTGCTTGAATTTTTTTCTGTCTTTCATCTTGACCAAAAATCTAATGTACTTTAAATGTTTTCATATGGAATTTTATTCATATACTGACTTGATATAGTGATGGATCTTTTTCCGTCCTTTCTTCCTTCTTTCCTTCCTTTTTTCCTTCCTTCCTTCCTCTCCTTCATTCCTTCATTCTTTCCTTCCCTCTTTCTTTCCTTCTTTCTTTCCTTTCTCTGCTTTCCTTCATTCCTTCCTTCCCTCTTCCTTTCCGTCTTTCCCTCCTTTCCTTCTTTCTCTTTCTCTCCTTCCCTTCTTTCCCTCCTTCTTTCTTTCCTTCCCTTTTTCTTTCCTTCCTTTCCTCTTTCTTCCTCCCTTCCTCCCTCCCTTTCTCTCTCCCTCCCAGCATGGACTGAGGCCATCTTTGATTGTACGGTTTAAAAACAAATAATTGGGAGAAGACTCCCATGTGGCAAAGAAGGTTTATTGTTCTGCTCCTTCATTTTTCAGGAGGACCACGACCTCAGGGAGGGTGCCAGGATTTGCCAGGGACCTGGTCCAAAGCAGGGTCTCCAGCCCCACTGTCCCTTGGCTTGGGTCTGGTGGCCAAGTCCAGTGGCCAGGTCTGGCGGCTAGGTCCGGGTCAGCATGCCTGGAGAGGGCCCTGCATGTGGTGAGATGCCGCGGCCTTGGTGGCTCAGGTCTCTCCCAGGGCTCACTCTGACCGAGGCGGTTATTGAGGCTGGTGGTCCTGGTGACAAAGGCTGGTTTGTGGCTGTGTGGCCATGGTGGGAGTTTGCTGATGGCCTCCGTGCCTTCACTGCTGCCTCTCAGGCCTGGGGCTGCCATTCCCCGTTCGCCTCCCTTCTAAGCACTATAGCCCAGAGTTGGAGGGGGAGTGATAATGGAGACATGGTTCCCTGTCAGCTCTTTATGTACCGGGAGCTTATCTCCTTCTGCCAGGGTCCTGGTCCCTCGTCGTGACAGAACTGCTCCGTGGAGGAATCAGGACCCGATTGCAGTAGGGGCTCCGGCCCAGTTGGGCCTGCCTCAGAGGGAGAAGGCCTGGGGCCTGGAGGGCACCCAGAAGGAGGGGGGTGGCCATCCAGCCCAGTTGGGTCCCATGGTTGAGTCCCTGCCCAGTGTCTGGCCCTGTAAAGGACGGTATCGACTGACATTGACGAGATTGATGCTTCCTTGTGTGTTTCTGGGTCCCGGTCAGGGTCCGTAACGGCCTGTTACAGACCTCTGTCCATCATGTGGTGGAGCGGAGAGCAGAGGGACAGTGGCTCGTTCAGAGAGTCCCAACTGGAGGCCCAGCTCTAATGTTATGCCTCTTTTTCAGAGGCTGTCATTGCATTTCTTTGAAATCAAAATATTTAAACGGACATGTTCCTCTTGGAAGCATTGAAAGCAGTGCACACAAATGGGTGTGTGTGTGTGTGTGTGTGTGTGTAAGTTGTCCATGTGCTGTGCAAGCTCCTCATCCAGCACTGCTATCCCCCCTCCCCAGAAGCCCCCCCTGACATGGCAAGGGACAACTGTCAGCAAGTTCCCTGTTTGTTGCTTGACCGTTGTGTGTGGGAGCCAGTGACAAAAAGTACATTTAAAAATTTATGGAAGTTTAATGAATGACCAGTGAGCTGAGAGACTACTTTTATGACAAGATTAATACCTTGGCTCAAGGGACGTAACATTTTAGTAAAATCAAAATTTGTATAGTAACCCTGGCTTTCATGCTTTCAACTTCGGGCTCCCTTATAAAAATGTCTAAATAAAATACTGGCCGCCATCTCTTGCCATTATTTCCATCTGCTTTACATGACCTAACATAGAAATAGACTCAGTATTATTAAGTCTTTGCCACCTTCTAGCTCTGTCTTTGTGGAGTAAACCTATTTTTTACAGTTGAAGGAGCTATTTTAATGTAACAAATATTCTCCAGGCTTTTATTGTCCAGATATTGCTCAGGAAAGATGGGCTGGGAAAATCTGGAGAGCTAGACTTGGGGGCGTGAAACAGAAATAATACAAAATATGCAAAAATACAGAAAAGCCACCAGGGCTTCCTATACTTTTCTTATATCCCCCCTCCCACTTACTCTGCCTGAAAGGATATGTTAATGGTTTTTGTTGGTTTGTTTTCTGTTTTGTGGTAAAAGGAGAGAGAACTCTGAACAGTTTTCAGTTTTCTATGGATCTCTTGACTTGAATTCAGAACTTGACCCAAAGGCCTGGTCAGTCTTTGGGCACCCTTCTTCATTCATTTCTGCATGTCTTGATTATTTCTGCCTTCCTTGCCCCCCTCAATCTCAGTCCCTTTGCAGCGCCATGTTTGAAAGGAAAACAGATGGATACCATTGGATCTTTCTTTGTGGAGAACAGTGGGGGATTTTAGATGAAAATATATCTTGTCTGTTGGTTGTGGCTGTGTGTTTTGCCGGCAGTGCCAGGGAAGGAGGGTACCCCACTCCCCACCTGCTCATTGCTTTCCCTCCCTGTTCAGAGGCGAGGGACTTTCCTTGTTGCATCCCCTGTGCCAGGGACGATGACAGCCAGTGCCGCTGAGGAGAGCCTGGGCCACAAGCAGGGAGGAAGCTGGGAGATCCTCGACCTCCTCAGTGGAGGGGCTACCTTCCCGGGTGCAGATGGCAGCCCCTCCTTGCTCTCTCTCGTGGAGTCTCCGTGCAGCATTCTGGCAGCCGCTTCCTTCCCTCTGTCTCTGAATATTTCATGGAGACCAGTAGTGCCTGAGAATAAACAGGAGCTCCCTAAATCCGGGGTATTAGGAAAGTAAACACGTTATGCTCTTGTGATGGACTGTTCACCACGCGCTTTTTCACTTGAAGATTTCTTGATGTCTCGGATGCATTTTTGTGCTAAATTAAAAATGCAAATGGGATGTCTTCATCACTCGACAGCCACCAGTAGTGACGGGTGAATTTTGCTGTGAATTATACAACATGGAATAATTGGAAATAGGGTGGAGGTATGGAGATCCGAGGAGAGGAAAGCTGCCGTGGGAGTGACCTCGGACCTCGGTTTGCTCATTGGTAAAAGGGCAGAGTCGTATTAGATGACATGGGGCTCCTGGAGCCCTAGGAAGCACTTAATAAGTGCTCATTGACTGGCTGACTGGCCCTACTGTGCGCTGAACAGAAATCTGGCAGATGGTTCAGTTTATCAGCTGCCTAATGGAGTCTTCTGCAAGCGGGCACCAAGGCTGGCAGCGCCAGGAGGAGCACAACTGGGGGAAAAACAGTCTTGACATCTGTGGGGGGTTGTTTGGGGACGGGGCAGTGGGGATGGAGCAGAGCGTGGACCCCAAGCAGTCTCTGACCTCAGAGGAAAGAACTGATGCCCAGGAAGAAAACTGGGAATGAAACTGCCCAGGAAGTGAAAAGTGTTGTCAGGGCAGTGGAGGGGAAGGGTGTGGATGAGTCTTAGAACCTGTCAGGGTCGGGGGGAGATTCGAGGGCTTGGGCTGCTGCTGAGGGCCCGACTTTGAGGCCAGCCCTGCCCCTCTCCAGGAGGATGGAGTGGGTGCTCTGTCCCGAGGCCCTGTGGCAGCACTAGGGCAAGGAGGCTCTTTCTAGCCTTGTCTTATAGCATCTCCCAAAGCGGAGTGAGCTCCCCTTGTCTCCTGATGTGCCTTCCTTGTGGAAGGCCTTCAGTCCTAGACCCTTGGCATTGTGGGCTCACTGGCACGGGGCCCCCCATCCTCACGTACGCATTCGGCCGTTGCCTTGGGAAAGTGCCTTATCTGGTTTCTCGTCAACCAACAACAGCCTCCGTGTGCCGGGTACCACCGTGCTAAGCGCTGGGGACGCAGAGGAAGGCCAGGGCAGCTCCTCCCTCCCAGGAGCACCTCCCCGAAGGCTGCTCTGGCCGTCTTGTTTCTAAAACGGCTCTTGGCGGGCAGAGGCGTCCGAGGTCCGGCAGGGTGGCTGGGGCAGCTGCCTCCTGCGAGGCAGCAGACGGGGGAGCACCAGCTCCTCGCGGCCAGCGAGCTCCTCAATTGGATCAGCCGCCAGCATCTTACTGACTTAGGAGAAATCACATTGGGGGGGATTCGGGCCCCTGCCTGCTTGTCCTCACAATCGAATTAGAGTCTTGTTGCAGCCATCCCCTTCTGGAGAAGATGAGGGTCAGAGGCCTGGTGTCGCGCCCGCCACGTTGTCACTCGGCCTGGTCCAGGGGCAGCCGCGGGGGTCTCACTTCCCCTGCTGGCCGGGGGGGCCGGGTTATGCCCGCTTCAAACTACACGAACGAATCCAAATGGAGCTCTTTGGAGTTACTGTTAGCTGTGTGGTCCTCCCCCTCGCCTGTCCCTCCCGCTGGGGCTGCGCTCATCATCCTCAGCTCCTGCTCTTCAGGTGCGCCGCTATTTCAGTGTTGTGAGGGATGATGGATGGCCCGGGAAAGTTTCTTGAGAAGCAGTTCTGGTATTGTGCAATGCACTTGGGGGTCAGCGGCGCTTGGCTGATGCATGATTCATCCCCTGTCCCCGCCTCTCTCCGAGATAAAGCTGCGATTTGATCAAAAGTGCCAGCAACGGCGATCTAGAATTTATAAGCCTCCCCTTTCAAATAATTGTTCTGATTACTTTCGGGCCCGGTGATAAGATGATAACGGCAACCGTACACGAAGGGGAGCTACCCCCCGAATTAGCCCCGCTCGTCGATGAAGAGGGTTTCTGAAATGGAGTCTGGCAATAAGGCAGACGGACATTATCACTGGAAGGGGAGTTCTTGCCTTCATGTGATACTCTGGAAACTTGGGAAAGAGCCTGTTACTCTTCAGAGGGTCAGGCCTTGGAAATTAAGTCAGGGGGGATTCTTCTCATTGGCAGCGATGATGCCTGGCGAAGGGAGTGGCTCTTCTCGAGCTCCCTGGGACGGGACCCGGAGGGATCCTCCTGGCATCATCTCGGATGCTGCCGGAATGCCGTGTGTCTGGGCTGTGAGATCTGGTGGTTTGTCCGACTAAACCGCCTGGATGTAGGTTGTTAGAGCAATCATTGAAGTGGAGGAGCCCCCCCACCCCCAGACTTATTCAGTCTGTCTTTCCTCAGGCACCTTGTGGAAGAGGAAGATGAGCACTAATGCGGTTGTCACCGGAATAACGGGATGGGGGCGGGGACTAAGCCTACTGGGGAGGGGGTGAGTATGGGGAAGTCACCGCCGGCGGCTTTGTGAAAAGCCCCCTCCCCAGTATAGGGAGCCTCTGCTTGAGGGGATGCCCTGTGGTCGGATTCCTGCTCCTAAAGAGGTGCCAGAAGCAGGAGTACAGAGGGTGGCTTCGGGTGTCCTACCGCTGTTGGACCATCGGCCCCCAGCCCAAAGGGCCCACGAGGAAACCCGGAAAGGCCCCAGGAAAGGCACGCCAGCCGCAGGCTCTCACAGGCAGGAAAGGAGCTGAACCTTTTGCTTTTATCACTGTGTTCTGCCCATTAACATTCAAGCTGTGATGCAGGTTGTCTGTCTGCTCCAGAGCAAAGAGCTTTCAGATCCTGGGGCTGGTGGGTACTCGGAGAATGCCAACGGCATCCATGTTATTCCAGTGCCATTAGGGCACCGGGGGCCTTCCGAGCTGTTAGGGGCTGGCAGCCTGCCCACAGGCACATGGCACTGCACAGGTTGTGTGAACCAGGAGTTGAGTTACATGCTCCCGTCTGGCCACGTCGGTACCTCTGTCTCTGTTGTGTGGGTCAGTGTGGGCGGTGTGGTGCATGTGTGTGATGTGTAGTGCACGTATGTAGGGGACACAGGGGGTGTGTGGTGGGTGTGTGCACGCCATGTTTTAGGGTGGTGAGTCCTCTAGTCAGAAGAGCTAGGCTTCTTGGGATTGGAGAACGCCCCCCCAACTACCCACCAATAAAGTCTGGTGCCCCAGAACATGGCTGATATAAAATCAGCTGAAGAAATCCGTCATTTGGAAGCATCTCAGTCCAAGGAAGGGGACACGGCTCTCCCAGGCTGGGGAGCTTTTTGGCAGCGTGAGGGACTGAACTGGCTAAGAGCTCATTTGGTGGAGATTGCTTCAAAGGAAACGGGGAGGGGGCGGCTCTGACCAAGGAGGGCACTCCCTCTACAACTAGCCCCTTGGGCAGTTTCCCTGGGCATTGAATGAATCGCTCGTGTCACACTGGGGGTCCTAGGCCAGGCCTTCCTTCCTCTGGGGCAAGCTCTCCACTAGTGGCCTTCAGTAACTGAAGCGCCCACTTCTCTGCCTTGCTGCCTGTTGTCTCTCTCATGTTGCCCAGTGTTTGCCAGTCCCACAAACAGTGCCGTTCCCTCTCAGCAGATCTCCTAGCTTGCTGGTGTTGGCCAGAGCTCCTGATTGATTAGCTCAGACACTTGGGGGGCACACTTAGGAGGGGGGTGACGAGAGCTCTGGGCTTCTCATGAGGCTGCCCGTGCCGTGATGTTGGGCTGAAGTGTCCTTCTGTCCTGTGGGGGTGAACAGAACAGGGAGGACGTCTCCCTGTCTTATTTCTGGGTGTGTCTCTGTGTCTGTCTGTTTGGGTGTGTGTCTGTGCCTTTGTGTGTGTGTGTGTGTGTGTGTGTGTGTGTTTTAAACCTTGTTGTGGTTACTGGTCTTTCCATGAAACAGCTGACAACCAGCTCAGAAGGGACAAGTCCGCTTGGTCTCATCAGTTACATTGAGTCAGGGAACGGCGAGGTGGATGAGGCAGTGAAAGGAGTGAGATGAGTCCAGACCAGCCCCGTGTTGTCTAAGTAACATTTGTATTTGTCGGTTTGGCATTGAGGCCCCTGGCTGTGGTGGATAGACAGGTGGACGTGCAGATGGCTGGAGGGAGGACAAGCTGGGCTCAGGTTCTCTCCCAGACTCTCCCTAGTGAGGTGATGGGCAAGGCTGGTGGCACCCCATGTTCCTTTGGTATCCCCCTAGGGATTGGGATGACGCTTGTTATTGATGGAAGTCACCCAGCCTGTAGGAAGAATCTTGAGTGATAGCACTTGTTAAATGGGGGCTCATGGTCCCCCCCAAACCAGCTCTGCTCACATAAGGATACTATGGCCCTAGGCCCTGAGGGGAGATACTAGCATGTTGGGAGGACAGGGAAGGCCCTGCCGAGTCTGCATCCCTGGAGTCCCTGTAACAGACTCAGCTAGGGTCAGGACCCTGCCTTGGGCACTCGCCATCATGCCCCCTGCTAACTCCTTTCCCTCCCTTTTGTTATTTTGTGCTTGTTGTCTTTTCCCATTGGATCGGAAGTTCCTTGAGGACAGGTTTTTGGGGGCAAAACTTTTTACTTGTGTTTGTATCTTTAACATTTTCCATGGTGCCCGGCATACAGCAGGTGCTTAATAAATGCACATTGATTAGCTTTTCAAATTGTGACTTGCTTATTTTGAGAAACACTCAGTAAAGCTCATTTCTAGTCTGGGGCATGGACACTAGTGTTTCCCCAGTGGGATTTATCCTTAGAAAGGATAACCCAACTTCATTTGCAGGCTCTGCTCTGCTTGGAACGGAGCGCCATGTTCCCCAGTTTCCCTTGTTTCCTGGCTTTTTGTCTTTGTTCCTTTATAAGAAGGTGACAATTGTTCTAGAAGAGTAGGACTGAGTTCGGTTCTGACCTGATGATCATCCTCCTCCCCCCGGGGCTGCCCTGTACAGCAGGGAGAAGAGGCTCTCCCTCATCTCTTTTGGGGAGAAGATGGGTGATTTCATGACTACAGAGGTCTCCCCATGGCTTAGAGCAAACGCTCTCCACTAGGACAGGTGGCCTCCATCTGCTGTAAAACCTAAAGCTGGGGGAGTGCTGTGGACAACAGCAGTTTCTCCTCAAACAGAAGCAGGGGCTGCCCCTGGCCCGGCTCCCAGGCTCCCCTCTTCATCAGCGGGACGCTCAGTAAGTGCTGGCTGACTCCATAGGAACTGTGGTCGCCCGTAATGACTGTTAGCCGGCGCTGCCCTTGTTTCTCCTCTTCCTTTTGGGGCTCACTCCGGGCAGGTTTCTCGGTTCATTCTCTGTAGGGGCCACTGGCTTTTGCCCTGAGCTCTGAGTGACTAAGGGGCTGCTGGAGCTCCTGTCGCCGATCTTCTCCTGGAGGAGCTCCTGAATGTCCTGGTTTTCTCTGTTTTTACGGTAGCTCCATCAGCTCTGGAGAGAGAACGGCGCAGCGACGGCAGATGTGTGGGGCTCCCAAAGTGTTGGACTCCTTGTGTCCTTTAACTTTGGCTTGTGTGTTTTGGCTTGTTTTCTTCAATGAGAAAATGGCTTCATTAAGTGCAGTCCGAAGACGTGACCTCATGGCTAGAGACTGCTTTGGGACCGAAGCTTGCGGTCCTCCTGGAAGTTCTACACAGACAGAGCTAGAGGCATTCTGGAGAGCCTCTGCCTCTCACTGGGCGGGAGCCGGGCCGTCATCCCAGACTAAATCGGTCCCTAGAATTGCTCTGACTTTGTCAGTTCATAAAAATTGAAGACAAGGTCGGCGATAAATGCCATTTTGCCAAATACTCATCATCTCCCAGTTGGGAGGGACAAGGCTTCCCCAATACTGAAACATAGCAGAAGAAAGAACGTGGTGGGAGGGGATGGAAGACTTGCCTTCCATCCTCCCATCTGCCCCAGGCACTGTGCAGGGGATATTTTCCCAGAGCCCACTCAAGGCAGATTCTGAGGGCCCAGCCCAAATTCCCGTTATTTTATCCACCTGGGCAGCCGCAGTCTGGACGTGCAGATGGGCGGCGCGGGGCCTGCGGCAGGAACACTCATCTGTAAAAATGAGCCAGAGAAGGAAATGGCCGAGGCCGGCCTTTGGGCCAGGAAAACCTCGAACAGGATCATGACAAGTTGAGCGTGACTGCAAAGAACTGAACAGCTCCTCGTCTGGGAGCGTTTCCCTCTAAATTCTGTCAGATGAGGAAGAATTGTTAGTGCCAAAGAGGAGGAGGAGGAGGAGGAGGAAGATTTTGAATCGGGCCAGCACCTCCCGATCTCCCAAGATTTGATTCAGAAACCGGAGTCATAGGAGTCGTAGACTGTGGCTGCAAACATTGAGCTCCCTCGGAGCCGCGGTGCCACGGCGGCCAGAATTCTCTGCCAGGAACTTGCCATCCTTCGCAGGCTCAGAGAGGATGGAGCTCTCTTCTGCAAACACCGGCCTGGTTGTCTTTGAGAATCCAGTAGATGAGCTCCCCCTTTCCCCCGCCCTCCGCCCCAGGTGGTGATCACAACTCAGGTCCCCTGTCACTTTAATTCCTAAAACTATGTTGGTTATGTGGTCACTCAGTCACTCATTATGGCCCCATTTGGGGTTTTCTTGGCAAAGATGCTGGACTGGTTTGCCATTTACTTCTCCAGTTCTTTTTACAGGTGAGGAAACTGAGGCAAGAAAAGTTAAGGGACTTGGTCAGGGTCACAAGTTAGTGTGTGGCTAGTGTTGTAAGGCTGGGTTTGTATTCAGGAGGATGACTTCAGGCCTAGCATTCTTTTTTACTAGGCCACCTGGCTGCCCCACTTTCCCCCAACATTTCTTGTGATTTTTGTTTTAACTTTTGCTTTGTCCAAAGTTGTGATTGCTACTCCTTCCTTCCTTCCTTCCTTCCTTCCTTCCTTCCTTCCTTCCTTCCTTCCTTCCTTCCTTCCTTCCTTCCTTCCTTCCTTCCTTCCTGCCTTCCTGCCTTCCTGCCTTCCTGCCTTCCTGCCTTCCTGCCTTCCTTCCTGCCTTCCTTCCTGCCTTCCTTCCTCCCTTCCTGCCTCCCTTCCTCCCTTCCTGCCTCCCTCCCTCCCTTCCTGCCTCCCTCCCTCCTTCCCTTCTTCCTTTCTCTTCCCTCCCTTTCTCTTCCCTTCTTTCCTTCCTCACTTCTTTGCTTCCTTCCTTCCTTCTCTTCCTTCCAACTCTTTTTGCATGTATTTGAAAAGTTTGAAAAATACATTGAAAAATAAATTGAAAAAAAATCTGTAGGGCCGCCTTCCCTCTGGCCTGCAGGTTAGAAGTGTTGTTTTGGATAGACATTATCTGGTGAGAAAGAACAGTTTCCTAAGTCAGTTCTGCCAGAAACCTCCTGGAGTCTGCCCCGTTTCAAAGGATGTTCATCCCCCCGACAGTTCTCAGGTGTGAGCTGGAGCAGAGGCTCCTGAAGGGGCAGGGGGTGGGTGCATGTCAGGTGAAGGAGGTGGGCTGTCTGGGGGTTCTGGGGAGTGTGTGGGCCCTTTGGGGCCCATCTTTCCTTGTCTGGGCCTGATGTAGGAGTGGTCCCCTACGCCATTATGTTCAGGAGCCCGAGGTTTGGGCGGCCAGGGAGGGGGTCTGCACATGGCTGATGTGTAGCCTTGTGCCAAGAAATGGGTCACCAGAGGGTAGCACGCTCATAATGAAAATGGCATTATGGGGATTCTTTGTGGGGGGCAGCTGTTTGTATCAAAGGCACAGGCAGATCAGAATTGGGAGAGGCCGGAAGAATGGGAGCAGCCCCCGGGCCCTCCCCATCCCGGGCAGTCTCCCCAGAGAAGTGGGGTACACTGGAGGCCGAGCCTGCTGCTCCTGATGTCTGCAAGAATTCCTCCTCCATTGAAACCCACTATTTCAAAGTTTCATTGAATTAATTTGAATACAAAGCTTGAATCGATACAAGGAGGCTGGGAAAGCGCTGCCCTCCTCAAAACAGCGCTTTAAGCATTCAAGCCCCGGATCTCTAGCTTGTAATTAGAAGGAAGAAGCGGCTCCCTGGGCCTTTATTGATTCTCCCCTTTTGGAAACTCAACGAAATTTTTATTCTTTTATTTTGACAGGTCACTAATATTAAATGAGATCACAGGAAAAGATGGGGCCTGCTAAGAAATACAGTTATCAGAAAAGATGGGAGCCACGGAGAATGAAGGAACGCAGGCCGAAAGGAAGCAAATCGCAGTGAAATCTAGTCTGGATTTGGAAATGGTGGTTCCCCCAGCAGGGAAGCTTGGGGGTCACTCTGCTGCCGCTGGTTTGGCAACACTAATGTTTTGTTTTGGGGTTTGCAGAGTACTTGGCGGTCATTGTCTCATTTCGATCCCCCCATCTGCTCCCCAGGTGGTGCTGTTATTGTCCTTATTTTGCAAATTGAGAAACTGAGGCTGGCCACATTTCCATGACTCGTCCAGGAGGACCAAGTGTCTGAGGTGCACCGGCCTCCTTCTCTGGTCGCAGAGGGCAGACCCTTGTAGATCCTGCCTGTTGGGCAGAGGAGGCTTTTGGGTAGCCAGCAGCAAGCTGAGACCTTGGAAGGCAAGGTTGTCTTTGTCCCTTCCAAGACCCCAGAGGATTTCGCTGAGTTTATCTCAGAGGAGGAGGGCCGAGTGCAGGGCTCTGGCAGCTCTGCAGCCCCTGGGCTGGGCAGAGTGGATCCAGTTGGTGTTGGTGCCAATCAGGCCTCAGGCCCTTGGAGGGTGAGCAGTTCCTGTGACTTCCTTTGGACGCCTTTGGGAGGATGGCTGAGCTTGTTAGCATACGCCTTCCCCCATATCCGATTCCCTGGGGTCCCCACACTCCTCATATAGAGAGAGAATCAGGTCTGTGGTGGGTGTACTAAGTTTGGGGGGCCAGTGGGACGTCCGGCCGGGGGGGTTCAAAAGGCATCGAGCGCTGCCAGCCTGGAGCTCAGGAGAGACACAGAGGCTGGGGAAGTACCAGACTGGCTTATTGTTCCATTATGTCCGAGATTATTAGGAAAAATACTTTCAGTTATTGTAATTAGAACTTAAAGTTCTCAACAGTCTTTGGGGAAAAGCCCCGACACCTTTGTCTGAGAAACACTTAATTGTTGGAGCCACGGCTTATGAAGAACTCAGAGGCATATAAAAGACTTGGGTGCTTCATTTTGCATTTACAAGTTTTTAATCAAATGGAAAGTGCATTTTGGACCCAAGAATCTGGTGCTAGGCTGAATTATTGTGTGACGAGTGAAAGGTGGAGACTTTTATGTTCAACCTACCAAGCCCTGAGAGGTTCTGGGTACATGTCCCCTCCTTTAGGCCGTAAGGCAGCTTTGGATCCCAGCCCACGGAACCTGAAGTTTAGATTGGCCAGTTAATCTCTGCATCTCCATGTCCGTCAGCCCCAGCAGGCCCACGTGAGGACGTTTGTCCTCCCCATGGGAGAAGACTTTGTTCTTTCTGCTCCTGGCAGTGCCCAGTGTGTCCCCAGCGTTTTACAGCAATGGGAGGGGGGCACAGGGCCGGGACCCATTGCCTGGGGGCCCTTCTCTCCCATGGGTTTTGGGAAGTATAAAGCAACGAAGGTGCAGAGATCCAAGAGGGGATGTCAGCATCAGAATCCTTTGGCTCGGATTGATGGGGGCTCCAATCACAGCAGAAGGGGGTTTAGATTTATGAATTGGTCTTTTTACTGGAAGGTTTTGGGGTTCCCAAATCACTTCCTAAGCTCTTCCCTTCAGTTCTTGCTCTTAGTTCTAAATTCTAAGTTAATCTAAAAACCAGCATCCTTCCGTCACGGAACCAAGATGCTCCCTGGTATTGTTTCTGACTCGGTTTCCTTTTGAGGTTACAGTCTATTGGAATTTGGGTTCTGTGGACTAATCGTACAGATAAATCAAAACCCACCATTTCTACTCCCAGAATAATGGGACTGTGCTCAGGATGAGAAGAACACAGTTTCACTCTAGACTCAGATGTTAATTCTTGGTGTGAATTTGGGGACGTCTCTTCCTGGCTCATCTTCTCAATTCTCTTCTCTGTTAAATGAGGGGGGTGGACTAGGTGGTCTCTAAGAATGCTTTCAGCCCCGAATCCTGAGATCCTGTGAATTGTGAGTATGGACAAAACAGAGGGGTCTCTGACCTTCATTTTATACTCACAGAATCTCCAAGTTTGATAGTGTCAGGGGAGCACAGTGGCCACTGATGTGGCCCAAGCCCTGAGGAGTCCATGGCAGATCATATCCTTTGACCATTTATAAATTAGGGAATGGCTTATTTTTTTAAAGCATTATTTTTTTTATTAAAGCTTTTTATTTGTATAACATATGTATGGGTAGTTCCCCAACATTGATCTTTACAAAGTTTTCCATTACAAATTTTACCCCCAGTCCCCTCCCCTCCCCTAGATGGCAGGAAGTCCACTACATGCTAATAATGTTGAAATGCTTGAGAAGTTATGCAAGAAAAATCCTATCTACAAGAAAAAAAAAAGAATCAGAGAAAGGCAACACAATGCAAACAAATGTCAGTAGAGATCATGAAAATGTTACGTTGTGGTCCATATTTCATTTCCCTCTCTCTGGGTGTATATGGTTTTCTTCAGTGAACAATTGGAACTGGTTTGAGACAATTCTTTGTTGCAGAGAGCCATGTCCATCAGAATTGATCATCATGTAATACTGTTGTTGCTGTGTATGATGATCTCCTGGTTCTGCTCGTTTCACTCAGCATCAGTTCATGCAAGTCTCTCCAGGCCTCTCTGAAATCGTCCTGCTGGTCGTTTCTTACAGAGCAATAACATTCCATAACATTCCTATACCATAATTTATTCAGCCACTCTCCAATTGATGGGCATCCCTTCAGTTTCCAGTTTCTAGCCACTACAAAAAGGGCTGCCACAAACATTCTTGCACATGTGGGGCCCTTTCCCTCCTTTAAAGTCTCTTTGGGATATAGGCCCAGTAGAAACACTGCTGGGTCAAAGGGTATGCACAGTTTGACAACTTTTTGGGCATAGTTCCAAGTTGCTCTCCAGAATGGTTGGATCCGTTCACAGTTCCACCAACAATGTATCAGTGTCCCTTTTTTCCCACATCCCCTCCAACATTCGTCGTTATCTTTTCCTGTCATTTTAGCCAATCTGACAGGTGTGTAGTGATATCTCAGAGTTGTCTTAATTTGCATTTCTCTGATCAATAGTGATTTGGAGCAACTTTTCATATGACTAGAGATGGTTTTAATTTCATCATCTGAAAATTGTCTGTTCATATCCCTTGACCACTTATCTATTGAAGAGTGGCTTGAATTCTTATATATATGAGACAATTCTCTATATATTTTAGAAATGAGGCCTTTATCAGAACCATTAAATGTAAAGATGATTTCCCAATTTGATGCTTCCCTCCTAATCTTGTCTGCATTTGTTTTGTTGTACAGAAACTTTTAAATTTAAAATAATCAAAATTATCCATCTGGTGTTCAATTAGGAGTTCCAGGTCTTCTTTGGACATAAATTTATTCCATCTCCACAGGTCTGAGAGATAAATTATATTATGTTCCTCTAACTTGCTTACAAAGTCCCTCTTTATATCTAGATCATGAACCCATTTAGATCTTATCTTGGTATGTGGTGTTAGGTATGGGTCAAGCCCTAATTTCTTCCACACTAGTTTCCAATTTTCCCAGCAGTTTTTGCCAAATAGTGAGTATTTATCCCAAAAGCTGGGGTCTTTGGGTTTATCGAATACTAGATTGTTAAGGTTATTGCCTAGATTGTCCTGATATCCTATCCTGTGCCACTGATCGACTGCTCTATTTCTTAGCCAGTACCAAACGGTTTTGATGACTGCTGCTTTATAATATAGTTTTAGATCTGGTACAGCAAGGCCACCTTCATCTGCCTTTTTTTCATTAATCCCCTTGAAATCCTTGACCTTTTGTTCTTCCAAATGAACTTTGCTACTATTTTTTCTAGATCTGTAAAATAATTTCTTGGGAGTTTGATTGGTATGGCACTAAATAAGTAGATTAGTTTGGGTAGTATTGTCATTTTTATTATGTTTGCTCTGCCTACCCATGAGCACTTAATATTTTTCCAATTGATTAGGTCTGATTTTATTTGTGTGGAAAGTGTTTTGTAATTTAGTTCGTATAGTTTCTGACTTTTCCTTGGCAGATAGATTCCCAAATATTTTATCCTATCATCTGCTATTTGGAATGGAATTTCTTTTTGTATCTCCTGCTGCTGAACTTTGTTGGTAATATATAAGAATGCTGATGATTTATGTGGATTAATTTTGAATCCTGCAACTTTGCTAAAGTTGTGAATTGTTTCTAGTAGTTTTTTAGTTGAGTCTCTAGGGTTCTCTAAGTATACCATCATGTCATCTGCAAAGAGTGATAATTTGGTTTCTTCACTACCTACTCTGATTCCTTTTATCTTTTTCTTCTCTTATTGCTAAAGCTAACATTTCTAATACAATATTAAATAGTAATGGTGACAGTGGGCAGCCTTGTTTCACTCCTGATCTTATGGGGAATGGTTTTAGTTTGTCTCCATTACATATGATGCTTGCTGATGGTTTTAAATAGATGCTGCTGATCATTTTAAGGAAAAGCCCATTTATTCCTATACTCTCTAGTGTTTTTAATAGGAAAGGGTGTTGGATTTTGTCAAAGGCTTTTTCTGCATCTATTGAGATAATCATATGGTTTTTGTTAATTTGGTTATTAATATAATTAATTATGCTGATAGTTTTCCTAATATTGAACCAGCCCTGCATCCCTGGTATAAATCCTACTTGGTCATAGTGTACTATCCTGGGGATGACTTTCTGTAATCTCATTGCTAATATCTTATTTAAAATTTTTGCATCAATATTCATTAGGGAAATTGGTCTATAGTTTTCTTTCTCAGTTTTTACCCTACCTGGTTTAGCTATCAGCACCATATCGGTCTCATAGAAGGATTCTGGCAGTATACCTTCTGTCCCTATTTTCTCAAATAGTTTGTGTAGTATTGGAATCAATTGTTTTTTGAATGTTTGGTAGAATTCACATGTAAATCCATCTGGCCCTGGAGATTTTTTCTTAGGGAGTTGGTTAATGGCTTGTTCTATTTCTTTTTCTGATATGGGGCTATTTAAATAATTTATATCCTCTTCTGTTAACCTGGGCAATCTATATTTTTGTAGATATTCCTCCATTTCATTTAGATTATCAAACTTACTGGCATAAAGTTGGGCAAAGTAACTCCTAATTATTGCTCTAATTTCCTCTTCATTGGAGGAAAGTTCTCCCTTATCATTCTTGAGACTAACAATTTGATTTTCCTCTCTCCTTTTTCTTATCAAATTAACTAAAGGCTTATCTATTTTGTTGGTTTTTTCATA